>JBBPBX010003386.1:66961-82888 GCA_038048925.1 Garcialebias charrua
TATATATGTACATGTGTATATGTATATATGTATGTGTGTGTGTGTGTTTGTGTGTGTGTGTGTGGAAGCAGAAGTGAAGGTTTTGCTCTCCCTCATTAGGATGCTGCCTTTGTTGTTTTGGAAAAAATGAGCTTAAAGCTTTGAGAGGCAAGTTTGGGCCACTTTTTTCCTGCCAAAGCCAAGGTCACTGCCACTGCCCTGGGGCCATCCATTAGGGTGGGGGTGTTTCTACTGGGGAATAAGCAGGAGGCACAATGGTGGAGGAGGGGAACCTTAATGGGAGGAGAATTAAAAAGAAGAGGGGCATTCTGCACTAGTGCACACAAAAAGGTCATAGTTTCCCAGATAAATCTCCCCCTTTCCATCATCCAGCCTCTTGTGACCTCTGACCTCTATTACTAAGTCAGCACTGAGACAGAGAGAGAAGAAAGAGGGTAGGAGCAGGCTGCTGGGGGTGCAGCACACCCACCCAGAGTCAGCGGTGACAAAAGGGTGCCTCAGCTGCAGCTGAGTCAGTGAAGACAACAATGAAGCAGGACATGCAGCCGCTGCCTGTTCCCAGCCACTTCACCACCGTGCCGTCTACAATAGGTGCTGCTCCGAGGCGAGAGGCACCCCAAAACACGCAAACACACATGCAAAGCTACTGCCCGCCATCACTGAAGGACCTTTGTCTTGTCTCTTCTGCTTCACAGGCAGAAAGCTTTCCTGATCCCTGCTCCAACACAGTGGACACTGAGGGGCCCAGTGTGTGTGTGTGTGTGTGTGTGTGTGTGTGTGTGTGTGTGTGTGTGTAGTAAAACAAACCTGTGTGTGTGTGTGTGTGTGTGTGTGTGTGTGTGTGTGAAGGCAAAAATAAAACCCGAGCTTCACAAGCTTCACCCCTGTGCCCTCCTTCCAGGTTTTCACACATGCAAAACTAAATTTACGCCACCGGGTGGACAGGAAGTAGTTTAGGTGTTTTTATGGGTGGACGTGCAGCCTGTAAAGAGTTTTTACCGTCTGCTCGTTAAAGTCTCTGTTTGGTGAAGTGGAGCAACGTGACGGGCCAGAACCAAGAGCTGGACGAGTCCACTCACCTACAACTAAACACTCTGCTCTTTGTCCAAACTGATTTTATTTAATATAAACTTCACGTCCACAAGATGTAAACGTGCGTGTGCAGCTTCAACGGAGACAACGAAGTAAAACACCGGACTTGAACTCTGCTCTGCTTCTCCAACCTCTGGCCTGGACTCCGCTCCGTCTCCCTTCACCTTTCACCTCCATTACCCTGGAATTCCTCCCATGAGCCTTAAAAGCAGCAGAAGGAATTTTTTGGCCCCCCATTCATTTGTTTGTTTGAGGACAGTCGGGTGGTCCGTCCACACACTTCAACCACTGAGCCCCAAAAAGAGTCTGATGCAAACACTAAGTACAAACAATAAGAATTTAAAATTAAAATCAAAGTCAAAGTTTATTTATTTGTCATTCGCACCACATGTGGTGCATGAGGTGGAACGAGATTATGTACACAGGGTCCCAGTTACATCCAACAATAAAATGTAAAATAAAAACAGTAGATATGAACTAAGAAAAACATCAACTAAAAATACACTAAGCACCAATGTAATAGAAAAACATCATTACAAACAGCAGGACGAACATGAGTCTGTGTGAGCAGATGGGCATGATTGAACACAGCAACATGAAACAGATCAGCAGCAACATGAAACAGATCAACAGCAACATGAAACAGATCAGCAGCAGCATGAGATAAATCAGCAGAACATGTGAACAGAACATCTTATAAAAGCAGAAGGGAACAAATTAATAATAATAATAATAATAATAATAATAATAATAATAATAATGAATTTAATTTATAACGCACTTTTCATTAATGAAAATCTCAAAGTGCTACAAGGTGCAACATAATTAAATGTCAATAAAACAAGTAATAAAACAAATAAAATCAATAACAGTATCAACTAAGATCAAAAGTAGAATCAAGGGTAGAAATTAATTCAGTGAAGTTAATGAACATCAGTCATGAAGTTTAATATCTTATTTGTGGAGTTGTTATAATTTAAAAAGTAAAAAAACATTCTGTATGAATTGAGTGATCATCCGTGTGAGTAACTGATGAGCTGAGGAGAAACTGAAGGTCACGGCTCGTGCATTATTTCATGATGTTTTATTTGTTTTTGAAGTTGTGCACAACTCCAGCTTTGAATAAATTATTACAACTTTTTAAAAAGTGTAGAAAACCAATGTGACAATTTGACCATGTCCATGCTGAATGCAGCTCAGCGGTCACTCTGACCTTGTGCGTGACCTTGTGCGTGACCTTGTGCGCCTTCATGTTTGCAGTAAAATAGTTTCATGTCTAACTCCAGCTGATGTGACATGAAAGAGAAAACTACACTGACATTAGTATTTACTTTACTTCTTCTTCTCTTGATACATTTTAGAGTTTTAACGGAGTCATTATGTTTTATTTGCACCTTAACTTTATTGTCCGATGTTTCATTGTTACAATGTTCGGATGTAATGCTGCTGCTGACCACCAGGTGTTCCACCTGTTTCCCTCCTCTTCCTCAGCAGCTTCATTTTTCACAGCTGATCTTTTCGTTCTTCAGACTTTCATACCTCGCACGTGTCTCAGCGCTCACACTTTGAGGCACGTCGTAAAGGGTGGAAATCGTTCTTTAGGCATGTTTGTGCTCCATGCATGAATTCCTTCAGTGTAAATAAAAAATTGAAAAGGGTCAGATCTTTTGAAGTGCGGCTCAGTGGAACAGTTATGAAGAATCAATATTTCACCTGCTGTAGATAGCTCTTTGAAGAGAGTTTAATTCTGAACACATAGATGAGCTAAGAAGGCCAAGCACAAAATGGATCGCTGCTGCCAGAGAACATCTCCAGCCTAAAACATTTAAAGTGTGTGTGACATGATTTTTTTTACTATGCATAAAATTGCTCAAAATATATATATTTTATCATTCAACTATGTTCGTTTTTGCAAACAAAATGATAAATCTATTTAATTTTGCTTTAAAAGTGATTTTAAACTTCGAGCCGTGTTTATTCACGGGAAATCCGATTACACGCAAATGCACCATCTGTGACGTAAAACCGGGCAGAGCTCTGGGCTTGTCATGGTGCGCGTGTGTGAGCTGCTCGACATGAAGGTAAGTCTCATACGGCTGCAGACCTAAATTAGATCCTGTTGTTTCTTGTTCCATCACCCAAACTATTTTCTGCTTCCCAAACTGAAGACAAATAGCTCAAATCTTCACATAGATTGATAAAATCATCTGGTTTTAAATTGTCCGCTATACATAGTTCCCACACATGTGGCGAGTATTGCGCAATACCGGGTTTTTTGCCACCCGTAAAGGCAGAAATGGCGGACACAAACAGACTCGAGCTACCACAGCTAAATACATTACAAGCTTCACCAAGGCACAAGAGCAAAATGGCAGTGGTCGGAGTTGAATGAGTTGGAGAAAGAAATCATGGCAGACGAAGTGGACAACTTGTCACCAAGTAGTTACTCTGATATCATTAATTATTTAATTACTACGAGGAGTGCACACCGGCTTCACAGCGCAGAGCTTCACAGCTTTAAATCCAAAAAAGATGTGTAAACTGTCTCAATCATATCTAACCAGCTAAATAAAGGTTTAACTAAAATAACACACAGCCAACAAACAGTCCAGGCTGAACACGGACCAGGACCAGCACTTTGAGTGTTACCGTGTTGGAAGTTAGCATGTCGCGTTAGCATCCGGAGCGGATGCGGAGGGTCCATCGCACGGAGGCTTGCGGCGAGCTTAGGTAGGTCGGACAACGTGGATCCGTCGCGGCTGCGGGGGCACGTCCCATGGGTCCGACGCGTCGCCCGCACGTCTTGGCTCCCGTCCTCCTTCCCCCACTGGGGGAGACCGTTGTCCAGGCATGAGGAGGCCGTTGTCACGTTAGCGAAATGCTAAGCTAACCACAGCAAGACGGTGCTGCTAAATAATGAAGAAAAAAAACAGCTCTAACACACAGACAGTTGTACTCTAACATTGTTCTGACATTGTTTCACAAAATGATTTATGTAGAATATTTTGTTTACCGGCCAAAAGCACGACGTCTTCTGAGCAGATCCGAGCAGTCAGAGAGCGATGGGGCTGCTGTGAGCTTCTCCGATGAGATAAATCCTTCACGTTTACTTTTTTTTTGGATTAAGTGAAACCTGCGCGTTGCCCAAACGTCTACCCGACTGGAACACCCACTGACCCAACACAAAGTAACCATTGCAATTAATTAGAAATTAACAAAACAAACAACGTGAAAAATGCACATCCACTAGACTGCGCTGTCACTGCTGCGCCGCCTCTACGCATGAGGGTCCACCCGGAAATTCCAAAGATGTGACGTCACATGGGAACTATGTATTAAAGAGACCAGAGCCCTCTGCCCATTTTTACGTCACAGATGGTGCATTCGCGTGTAATCGGATTTTCTGTGAATAAACACGGCTCGAAGTTTAAAATAATAATATATAATAATGTCATATTTTTGTCATCTATGCATGATTCCACACAAGACGAAATTTGACTCTGCATTTAACCCAATCACCACCAGGTGGCAGCGGGCAGCTATAGAAAGCGCGCCGGGGAGCAGTAGGGATTAGATGTGCTGCTCAAACACACCACAAAACTATGTCACCTTTAAAGTAAAATTAAATTGATTTATCATTTTGTTTGCAAAAATGAACATTGTTGAATGATAAAATATATATATTGAGCAATTTTAAGAATAGTAAAAAATATCATGCCACACACACTTTAAGAGCTCTTCCTTCAGGTGATTTTTTTTTTTTACTAGTTTCATATTACAAGATTGGTTCAGAAGAAATATTATCACATTTGTCAGAATTTCTGCACATAAACTGCTGCTGCTGCTAGCTGCTGCTAGCTGCTGCTGTTTCTAGCTGCTGCTAGCTGCTGCTGCTAGCTGCTGCTCTAGCTGCTGCTAGCTGCTGCTGCTAGCTTCTGCTAGCTGCTGCTAGCTGCTTCTGCTAGTTGCTACTGCTGCTAGCTGCTGCTGCTAGCTGCTGCTAGCTGCTTCTGCTAGCTGCTACTGCTAGCTGCTGCTGCTAGCTGCTGCTGCTAGCTGCTGCTGCTAGCTGCTGCTAGCTGCTTCTGCTAGTTGCTACTGCTGCTAGCTGCTGCTGCTAGCTGCTGCTAGCTGCTACTAGCTGCTTCTGCTAGTTGCTACTGCTGCTAGCTGCTGCTGCTAGCTGCTGCTAGCTGCTTCTGCTAGCTGCTGCTGCTAGCTGCTGCTGCTTCTGCTAGCTGCTGCTAGCTGCTGCTAGCTCAGTTGCTGCTAGCTGCGTGTGTACCCACATCTCTTTATGCAAATAACAGACAGCACATATTCTTACTGCAGCGGTTCGTACAGAGAGTTAAGATGAGTACCGGTACATGAACTGGTCAAAAAGACCTGAGTCGCAAGTGAGCAACACTTCAAGACAGGGTTGTCCAACCCACTTACAAAATGGAGCCAAAATTAAAACATTTTTCAAACTAAGGGCCGGTTTCAGAATCCAAGTTAGACACAGACGTCTTTTCTTGGTCACAGGTTTCTGAACAAGAGCTTGATTGGTCTCATTTCACGTTCTCTGTTGCACTTTTGACATCATCAAAGATTACTGGGAAAAAGTACAAAAGTATTTTAAATTTAAAACAAAATCTTGGGGGGCCAGATAAGTTGTCAACGAGGGCCACATTTGGCCCCCGGGCCTTGAGTTTGACACAAATGCATCAAGGTTCCCTTCTGTTGTGTCAGACTCGTAGCAAACCGTGTCTTAGGGACACCGTTAAATAACAATATAATATGAAATAGTTGGTAATTTAAAGGTTTGTAGAAGAACTTGTTGAACAACTCTGAGATCTGAAACTCGACTTGTTGTCAGACAGCACCAATCAATTCAAGATGTGTTGACTGTTGTCACTGTGGTCTGAAATACTGACCCAAACAGAGGCTGTTAAAAGAGCTACCTGCGACAGGTAAGCCACAGAACTTTGACCCCGCCTTGAAGATCTGAACCATCACTTGAAACACTGAAGTGGTCCATGTGCTTCTGTTGCTTTTTGTTACTTATATAAAAGGAAACGTTACTGAGGGATGAAAACACGCCCCTTTTGTTGTCCCTCCACATGGAATAATCACTTCCCCTCCAAAACACAAGTAATAATGAACGCCTTTAATTAATGTCTGATTAGCAATTAACTAAATGAAATGACTCGTAATTAGTGGAACATGTCTTTGTGGCCTGACGGTGAAATTCATTCAGTTGCACAAAGACACTGAGCAGGCTGAGACGATGAGACTGCAGCCGGAGATCCCTCGGTGATCTTCCACATCTCCAAGATCAATGATGTGTCATCTTCAGACATTACTGAGGTTCAGTGAACTCCTCGTCCTCCTCAGGAGAGTTCACAACTTTAAAGGTCCACTGACATGATTTTTCTACTATTCATCAAATTGCTCAAAATATATATATTTTATCATTTAAATATCAAAAAGGCGTTCAATACAAGATCAACTGGACTTTATTTGTTGCAAAACCCCCACACACAAACAGAGTGGTGTGGTGTACGCAGTCCAGTGCAGCGAGGTTTGCTCAGACTGCTACATTGGAGAAACTAAGCAGCCCATCCACAAAAGAATGTCCCAACACAGGAGAGCAACCTCCTCTGGACAAAACTCAGCTGTTCACCTCCACCTCACGGACAAGGGTCACTCTTTTGATGACCAAAATGTGCAAATTTTGGACAGAGAGCACAGATGGTTTGAGAGGGGTGTGAAGGAAGCTGTTTATGTTAAGAGAGAAAAACCTTCTCTTAACAGAGGAGGAGGTCTGAGATTTCAACTTTCCAAGACTTATAACTCAGTTTTGGGTTTGATTCCCAGACGTTTTACACCGGATGGGAGCAGAGGTGTCTTGTCTGTGAATTAGACTAACAAAGTTGTTTGAGAAACCTCTGTTGTTGGTTTGTGAGGTGTTTTTTGTCAATCTACATACAGTTGTGTGTTTTCTGCCAGAGACTTCAAGGGAACCCCCTACTGTTAAGGTGTGATCTGTCAATTTACATGTATGTGTTACCTCAGCTTGCAATTTACATATGATGGTGCGTGATTTCTTTAGACTGTTATAACTCCACACGCTCACATTTTGTTTCAGTGAATTGAAAAAGCCCCCTGGATAGGGGTCGAAATGTCTTTTGCAACAAATAAAGTCCAGTTGATCTTGTATTGAACGCCTTTTTGATTTTATCATGTCCTGGACGACTGAGAATCTTCACCAGCATATCATTTAAATATGTTTGTTTTTGCAAACAAAATGATAAAACACTTTAATTTTGCTTTAAAAGTGATTTTGAACTTCAAGCCGTGTTTAATCTTGGGAAATCCGATTACACGCGAACGCACCATCTGTGATGTAATATGAGGCAGAGGGCTCTTTAATAGCGGACAATTTAAAACCAGACAAATTTAGCAATCTATGTGAAGATTTGAGCTATTTGTCTTCATTTTGGGAAGCAGAAAATAGTTTGGGTGATGGAACAAGAAACAACAGGATCTAATTTAGGTCTGATGCTGTATCAGACTTACCTTCATGTGGAGCTGCTCACACGCGCGCACCGTGACAAGCCCAGAGCTCTGCCTCACACTCTGCACACTACGTCACAGATGGTGCGTTTGCGTGTAATCGGATTTCCCATGATTAAACACGGCTTGAAGTTCAAAATCCCTTTTAAAGCAAAATTAAAGTGATTTATCATTTTGTTTGCAAAAACAAACATATTTAAATGATAAATATATGTTGAGCAATTTGATGAATAGTAGAAAAATCGTGTCAGTGGATCTTTAAGCATTTTGTCCAAGAAAACATCCTGAAATGCCAAAGATTTTATGATACTGGTTTTATTCCGGTTCTGACCAAAGGGCAGGCAGCATGTTCAGGAGGCAGTAACCGTGTTTCCATCTATTTTCATTTCGAATTTTGAGCTAATTTTTGAAATCTCGCAAATATGTAAATACAAATTAATGCGAAGCAGAAGTGTTTCCATCAACTGGCTTGAATCGCATCTACCGGGCCACGCACAACGTCATTACGTCAGACGTCAGCGTCATTACGTCAGACGTCAGCGTTACGCATGTCTACAGTAAACAGGAAGTAGCGGTTGAAAACAGAACCCGGCCACACATCTCGTCAAAATGGAGAGAATATTTCAGGTATGTGTTGCTATCGGGCAAGTTGTACAGGTGACCCCCGAGGTACGAATGAGTTAGGGACCTAAGAACGGTTCGCAGCTCGATTCTGCCGTAGCTAGGGGGTGAAAATTATTATTTTTTTTTTTTAATTATCATGCTAACGGAGCGCGCGCACACATTTAAGCATGTACAGTAGTGTACTGTAATGTTAAACATTGCTATTCACATTTACAGAATAAATAAAAATATATTTTCTTACTTTGAGATGGTCAAAGCCGACATCTTAGGTTGCCATGCGTTGATTGTTTTCGGGCCGAGCAGCGCGGGGGCCGGCAAGCCACCGCAGCTGCTCCAGACCTGTGTTAGCTAGCTGGCTAGCTTCTGCTAGCCAAGCCATGAGCTGGTGTTGGAGCGGCGGCGCGATCAATCTGCAGCTCCTGCTCCAGCCTGAGACGTCCACAGAGCTCACAGAGCGATTCCAGCTAGTAATTAATCCATATGATGCGATCCTGGTCACAAGTGTTCAAAAGGCCGGCTCCCGTGTTAGCTCCCGTGTTAGCTTCTGGAGCTAGCCAGGCCAGAGCCTGGCCGGAGGTGTTCGCGCGGCGGCCTGGCACGATCAGCGATAAATCCGCTGCTGCCTGAGACATCCACAAAGTTCACAGAGACGTTTCCAGCTCGTAATTAATCCATATGAAGCCATCCTGGTCACCAGTCTTCGGCCGGCTGCCGGCAGCTAACCTAAAATGGCGTCCGGTGTTGTACATTAATTTGTGACCGGAGACCCCAGTGACTGAACCTAAAATGGCGTCCGGTGTTCTACATTAATTTGTGACCGTGTAAACTGAAGACCTACTTCCTGCTTGAATGAATGCTGCCCAAGATTGCTCAAAAATGATCAGAAATGATCTTTTTTATCATAATTATTATTTATAAAGCCTTTAAAACAACCACAGCTGCAACAAAGTGATGTACACATGAAATTAAGAACATTTAAACACACACAAAAAAAAAACATTTTTTTTTTTAATACAGTAATTTCATATTTTTATTAAATATGATACGTTCGTAGGTCCCGTTGTTCGTAGGTCGATGGAGTCGTAAGTAGGGGGTTTGCTGTATTTATTCTGTCATGCCAACTAGTTTTAGCGATGTTACATGTTGTCCGGAGCGGAAACAGCTGAACGTCACGTGACGTGAATGTTCGCTACGTCAGAACTGAGTCGGCAAATCTGTTTCCATCTGTCGTTTTGCGCATCTGCTCATTTTCGAAGATCCCAAAAACCACCTCAAGCGAGCGTATAAACTTTTTGGCGAATTTGAGGAAGTAAATTCGCATTTTGCCGTTTCCATCAAGCTTTTCTGCTGCGATACTTCAAAATGCGCATCTAGAAACCTTGATGGAAACACGGCTAGTAACATTAAGAAATATTTAACCCTTTCCTTTTGAAACTGCCCCAGGACTCACTGCAGACAGATGGAGACGTGCTCGCCACACAGCAGGAGGCTCACGTGTCTGCCCCCCCCAGAAGGAACAGGACGTCTCATAAGTCATGTCCCATATGCAAACTGGGATGCTGTTAAAACTGGAGTAGGGTGCAAGAAAAGAAACTCACAGATGTGAAAACTGTGGCACAAAAATACAGCCCCTCCCTGGGCTGCCACCTTACCGTGGTGGAGGGGTATGAGTGTCCCAATGATCCTAGGAGCTATGCTGTCAGGGGCTTTATGCCCCTAGTAGGGTCACCCAAGGCAGACAGGTCCTAGGTGAGGGACGAGACGAAGCGCAGCCCACAAGACCCCTTATGATGAGTAATATAAATGGAAACAATGTTCCCTCGCCCGGACGCGGGTCACCGGGGCCCCACTCTGGAGCCAGGCCCGGAGGAGGGGCACGTTGGCGAGCGCCTGGTGGCCGGGCTTTTACCCATGGAGCTCGGCCGGGCACAGCCCGAAGAGGAGACGTGGGTCCCCCTTCCCATGGGCTCACCACCTGTGGGAGGGGCCAAAGGGGTCGGGTGCATTGTGGAATGGGTGGTGGCCGAGGGCGGGGACCCTGGCGGTCTGATCCTCGGCTACAGAAGCTGGCCATTGGGACATGGAATGTCACCTCTCTGGTGGGGAAGGAGCCTGAGCTAGTGTGTGAGGTTGAGAGGTTCCGGCTAGAAATAGTCGGACTCACCTCAACGCATGGCTCTGGCTCTGGAACCAGTTTCCTTGAGAGGGGTTGGACACTCTTCCACTCTGGAGTTGCCCCTGGTGAGAGGCGCCGAGCAGGAGTGGGCATACTTGTTGCCCCCCATCTTGGTGCCTGTACGTTGGGGTTCACCCCGGTGAACGAGAGGGTAGCCTCCCTTCGCCTACGTGTGGGGGGACGGGCTCTGACTGTTGTTTGTGCCTATGCGCCAAACGGCAGCGCAGATTACCCACCCTTTTTGGAGTCCTTGGAGGGGGTATTGGAGGGTGCGCCTCCTGGGGACTCCCTTGTTCTGCTGGGGGACTTCAACGCTCACGTGGGCAATGACAGTGAGACCTGGAGGGGTGTGGTTGGGAGGAACGGCCCCCCTGATCTGAACCCGAGCGGTGTTCTGTTGTTGGACTTCTGTGCTCGTCATGGATTGTCCATAACAAACACCATGTTCAGGCATAAGGGTGTCCATGTGTGCTCTTGGCACCAGGACACCTTAGGTCGCAGTTCGATGATCGACTTTGTTGTCGTCTCATCTGATCTGCGGCCGCATGTCCTGGACACTCGGGTGAAGAGAGGGGCGGAGCTGTCAACTGACCACTACCTGGTGGTGAGTTGGCTCCGATGGTGGGGGAGGATGCCGGTCAGACCTGGCAGACCCAAACGTATTGTGAGGGTCTGCTGGGAACGTCTGGCAGAGTCTCCCGTAAGACGGAGCTTTAACTCCCACCTCCGGGAGAGCTTTGAACACGTTCCGAGGGAGGCGGGGGACATTGAGCCCGAGTGGGCCATGTTCCGCGCCTCTATTGTCGAGGCAGCTTATCAGAGTTGTGGCCGCAAGGTTGTTGGTGCCTGTCGTGGTGGCAACCCTAGAACCCGGTGGTGGACACCGGCGGTGAGGGATGCTGTCAGGCTGAAAAAGGAGTCCTATTGGGCCTTTTTGGCCTGTGGGACCCCGGAAGCAGCAGATAGATACCGGCAGTCCAAGCGGCATGCGGCTCGGGTGGTTGCTGAGGCAAAAACTCGGGCGTGGGAGGAGTTCGGAGAGGCCATGGAGAATGACTTCCGTACGGCTTCGAGGCGATTCTGGTCCACCATCCGACGTCTCAGGGGGGGAAAGCGGTACGCGACCAACACCATTTATGGTGGGGATGGCGTGCTGTTGACCTCAACTCGGGATGTTGTGAGTCGGTGGGCGGAGTACTTCGAAGACCTCCTCAATCCTACTGGCACGTCTTCCACTGAGGAAGCGGAGCCTGGGGACTTTGGGTCGGGCTCTCCAATCTCTGGTGCTGAGGTCGCCGAGGTGGTTAAAAAGCTCCGCGGTGGCAAGGCTCCTGGGGTGGATGAGATTCGTCCTGAGTTCCTTAGGGCTCTGGATGTTGTGGGGTTGTGTTGGCTTACGCGACTCTGCAATATCGCGTGGACATCGGGGGCAGTTCCCTTGGATTGGCAGACTGGGGTGGTGGTTCCCCTATTCAAAAAGGGGGACCGTAGGGTGTGTTCCAACTATAGGGGATCACACTCTTAAGCCTCCCTGGTAAGGTCTATTCAGGGGTTCTGGAGAGGAGGGTCCGTCGGATAGTCGAACCTCGGATTCAGGAGGAGCAGTGTGGTTTTCGTCCTGGTCGTGGAACACTAGACCAGCTCTACACCCTCAACAGGGTCCTGGAGGGTGCGTGGGAGTTTGCCCAACCAGTTTACATGTGCTTTGTGGACTTGGAAAAGGCATTCGACCGCGTCCCTCGGGGGCTTCTGTGGGGGGTACTCCGGGAGTATGGGGTACCGGGCCCTTTGATACGGGCTGTTGGGTCCCTGTACGACCGGTGTCAGAGCTTGGTCCGCATCGCTGGCAGTAAGTCAGGCTCGTTCCCTGTGAGAGTTGGACTCCGCCAAGGTTGCCCTTTGTCACCGATTCTGTTCATAACTTTTATGGACAGAATTTCTAGGTGCAGCCAAGGTGTTGAGAGGATCCGTTTTGGTGGCCTTAGAATCGCTTCTCTGTTTTTTGCAGATGATGTGGTCCTATTGGCTTCATCAGTTCGTGATCTACAGCTTTCACTGGAGCGGTTTGCAGCTGAATGTGATGCAGCCGGGATGAGGATCAGTTCCTCCAAATCCGAGGCCATGGTCTTGAGCCGGAAAAGGGTAGCATGCCCTCTCCGGGTCGGGGAGGAGGTCCTGCCCCAAGTGGAGGAGTTTAAGTATCTCGGGATCTTGTTCACGAATGAGGGAAAACTGGAGCGTGAGATCGATAGGCGGATAGGTGCAGCGTCCGCAGTGAAGCGGGCGCTGTACCGGTCTGTCGTGGTGAAGAGAGAGCTGAGTCAAAAGGCAAAGCTCTCAATTTACCGATCGATCTACGTTCCCACCCTCATCTATGGTCATGAGCTCTGGGTTATGACCGAAAGAACGAGATCTCGGATACAAGCGGCTGAAATGAGTTTTCTCCGCAGGGTGTCTGGACTCTCCCTTAGAGATAGGGTGAGAAGCTCAGTCATCCGGGAGGGACTCGGAGTAGAGCCGCTGCTTCTCCACATCGAGAGGAGCCAGTTGAGGTGGCTCGGGCATCTGGTTAGGATGCCTCCTGGACGCCTCCCTGGTGAGGTGTTCCGGGCATGTCCCACCGGGAGGAGACCCAGAGGAAGACCCAGGACACGCTGGAGGGACTATGTTTCTCGGCTGGCCTGGGAACGCCTTGGGATTCCCCCAGAGGAGCTGCTCCAAGTGGCTGGGGAGAGGGAAGTCTGGGCCTCCCTACTTAGGCTACTACCCCCGCGACCCGACCCCGGATAAGCGGACGAAAATGGATGGATGGATGGATGGATGGACAAAAATACAAAAGAGTTTGAATAAAAAAAAGTCGTGATGCTCACGCTACATGAATGAAGAGGAAAAGCTAATATTTCATGTTGAAATGTCAAAACTATATTTGGCTGATCGATCTGACAAAAGAGGTGATTTGCTCCATGGGATGGGGGCGGGGTCGGCTTGAGGGCGGGGTTTGGCTGGCAAACAAAGGAAGCGAGGATGAGATGCAGGGATGGAGCGTCACGCAGGAGGGAGGCCACGGAAGAGGTAGAGATGGTCGAGGCGTGATGAAGCGAGGGCGTCTGAACAGGCGAGCACCACGAGCTCTGATGTAACGGTGAATCCAGACCGAACGCGTTTTCAACTGCAGGAGCGTCCGGTTTACATGCAAAGTCAATGGGGGACGCGCCTCCAGGCGTCTCTTGGCATCGGGCGTCATGTCACGTGCGTGTTGAGCGTGCTGGAAAGCGTTTTCCGTGCACGTGAACCCACGTCAGCCTCCAAAGCACGCCTTGAACATGTTGAAGATTTTGCCGTTCAAACTCGTGAACGCGTGTGTCAACCAATCAGGGAGAGTCGGGTGGAGGAGAAAGGGGGAGTCCGCTATGTGACGCGGAAACGAGGGGACGGGTATTGCGCAACTATGTGACGTATTGTTTGTGGGACACAGAAAAAATAATAATAATAATAATTAATAATAATTAATTCAATTTATAACGCACTTTTCATTACTGAAAATCTCAAAGTGCTACACATATATTGAATGCTACACACATTCATAAACCGGTGGCGGCAGACTACCATGCAAGGTGCTTTCCAGTCCTACCGGGAGCAACTCAGGGTTAAGTGTCTTGCCCAAGGACACAACGACACATGGTGCGGGTCCCGGGAGTCGAACCGCCAACTTTCCGATCGGGAGACGACTGCCATTACCACTACGCCACGGCCGCCGCGAAGTCGTGAACTATGGAAGAGAAACTCATTGTAGCTGTGTGTTCGCGACAAGTCCTTCACGACCAGTCAAGTCTGCTCTACAGAGACAGAAATAAAAAGCTCCTTGCCTGGCGGAGTGCAGTGAGGAACTCGGTATACCGGTAAGCTCCTCCCACACCCCGACACCACTGGGTCCAGTGCGTCCACTTGCGTGCATGTCGAGCTTTTTTGCCGTTGAAAAGGCGTTCGGTCTGGATGTAGCATCATCCAACGTGAAGTGCACACAAATCACTGCCTGCTCACTGCAAACAGCTGCAAACAGCTGCAAACAGCTGCAAACAGCTGCAAACAGCTTAATGTTCAAACTGTCACTTTTCTTCTAATGCATTTATTTAGGAAATTACATTTGCACAAATAAGAGGCGTGTTTAGTGTCCTCTCCATCTCCTGGGATCTACTGTTTTCTGTTGGATCACATGTCGTGATCGAAGCAAATCAAAGGTTTGGATTGACAGCAGGGCTGACGTAAGGTTTGCAGATGCAACTGGTGAAATAATTAGGATTTATGGCACCGTGATGACGGATTCTGAATCTGAAGCCGATCCATGAGGCGGTGTGGTCTCTGTGAAAAATAATTCATGACAAAGCTCCAACTCCTTCTAATTCATTTCTCACAGAAGAGCAAGTCAAGAGACTTTGTAACGTGGACTTCTGTGGTGAGTTGCTGGTGACACGGGTCAGCAGTGGGGGAGGGCTACATGTCCACCAGGCTGGTCCTTCACAGGAATGATGAAAAGCTTCCTGAGCCTAATGAGCCGGTCCTGGAGAAAATGAGGAAAATCGTAGAGATGCGCTGAGACAGAGACAGACCAATAAAGCATAGCGTTTGGGCGGGATGAAGTGTCTTCAAGATGGAGCGCTGGTTTCGATGGGCAGCAGGGAGTTTGTCCAGCACCAGTCTGTCCAGCACCAGTCTGCCCAGCACCAGTCTGTCCAGCACCAGTCTGTCCAGCACCAGTCTGTCCATCACCAGTCTGTCCAGCACCAGTCTGTCCAGCACCAGTCTGTCCAGCACCAGTCTGTCCAGCACCAGTCTGTCCAGCACCAGTCTGTCCAGCACCAGTCTCCCACAGCGAGCTCACACAGACAGTTGTCTGGAAAATAAACAGTCTGATTTATGGAGGGTGACGGGGTCCGGGTACCTCCCTCCCACCCTGTGAAGGAGAAGACGGAGGGTTCGTCCACTGAAGAGGCTTTAGAAATCCCATCGTTGCATGTCAGTGGTACAAGGCAGAGCTCTGTTGTAAATTAACTCCACAACACAAAAAAAGTGTTGGCCAAACTTTGAACAAAAACTAAATTAACACGTGTCAAATATCCAGAGACGTTCAGTCGGGTCATCTGGACCTTTCTCGTTTTGGACAGAGGTTTGGTTCATTTCAGACCTTTGATTAGAGAAAATGGATTATTTTACTTTACACACGTTACGAGCAGCTAGGGCTGCATGACATGGCCAAAACTTTTATCACAATATATTTCTTAATTTCGGTCAATAACGATATAATTCAATATCGATAGAAACAATATAAAAACCTCAGAAGAACTGTAGAAACTAAAAATAAATAATGTTCACACCTTTTATTTGTATATAGCCTTCAAACATTTTGAAATCACCATAAAACAAACATAAAACTCAACTTTTTCAATTTCTTTTAAATGTATTAATTCAGTTAAAAAAAT
>JBBPBX010003387.1:8053-21548 GCA_038048925.1 Garcialebias charrua
TATACATATAAAGTTTATTTCAGCTGCTCCCTTCTTCGGGGGTTGCCACAGTGAGCAAATTCGCATTAAAGAGTTGGCAACTGTTTATGCCGAGATGGTGTAGAGGCAGGGCAGCCGGCTCAGGACCGGAAAGTCCCAGGTTCAATCTCCGGTCACTGCATACCTCGTTGTGTCCCTGGGCAAGACACTTACCGGTAACCCCGAGTTGCTCCCGGTAACCCGGAATTTACACTACATGCGTTCCGGCTCCGCTCCGCCCCGCTCCGCAGGTCGCAGCTGAGCGTCTCAAAGTCCAGTTTACACTACCTCCGGTCCGGTCCGCCTGGATGCGCCGCTCCGAGACGCATGCGCGGGAATTGCGAGATCGCGCGATAAATCAAGTGATAAATAAGGAAGTCAGAACAAAAAGGATGACTGGTGTCATATAATATAGTGTAATTCTCAACTTCCACAAGTCTCTCCTCATCCATTGTTGCGTCTGCCTTGATCTTCTCTCGTAAATGAGCGACAGGACATGGTTTGAGCGACAGGAAGTGATTTATTACATTTCAGAATAAAATACTTTTTTTATTTTTTTTATTTCTTGTATTGCGTTTGTAGGCGTAGTCATAAATGATAGTTTGACAGCATTTTTGTACAAATAAATCCGTATAGAGCTAGGATTAGTCCGCCCGTGGTGATTTTATTTTGTAAATACGGATGTTGTGCTCGTTCCTTTTCCTGTTGGTGCGACGTAATTATTAAAAGTTGACTCTGGCACAGCTCCGGCGTCCGGCAGAAATAGGATCTGTTCTAATTTTGACGGACTGCCGTCCGCTCGCCGCAGCTCGCCGCCGCCGTGCGGAGCCAGTGTAAATTCTGTCATTGATTATAATGGGTGCGTATTTGCTGCGGAGGTCGGACCGGAGCGGGGCGGAGCCGGAACGCATGTGGTGTAAATTGGGGGTGAAACTGGCTGGCGCCTTGCATGGCAGACCACCGCTACCGGTATATGAATGTGTGTATGAATGGGTGGATGGCTTGTACTGTGAAGCGCTTTGGGGCCCCTCATAGGGGGCTGGAAAGCGCTATACTCTATAAGTAAGCTCCATTTACCATTTACCATACATCCCTCCTGATGCAACCTGGTCTTGAACCTGCAACTTCAGGATTACAAGACTGCAGCATTGACCACCAAGCGACTGCAGCCTCTTATAAAACCCATATATACACAACTTTATTTTACTTACATTACCTTTTGGGGTACAGATTTGGTAACTCTAAACTGTTGGTGTGCGTGAAAGAGCAAATGGCTGCTTGTCTCTGTGTCCCTGTGATTGACTTGAGACCTGTCTTGTCCCCTGCCTGACTGATTGTTGGATATGGGCACCAGTGACCTCTGCAGCCCAGAAAGGAAGAAGTGGGTAAAGGTAATCGAATGATGTACAGATGGAAGTACAGATTAATTTTTTTAACTATGATATCAATAGGAGACCAGTCCACATAAAACAGAACTCTATACAGTAGTTGGTTGATATTCATTGGTGACATAAATTATGGGGCCCTTTCAAGCATATAACAGATAAAAACAAACAAAAAAAGAAACAACAGACTCTGGAACCCTTCATCACTGTGTTCTGGTTAAACTGTATTCATGTTGCGAGTGTGACAGGACCACCACGTTTTTTTGTGCTCAACTATGATGCATCAATGCACGAACCTGCGGATGGATTCAGGAGTCACACTGTATAAGCACAGAGGCTGAATGGAGCAGATTTATGTTCACAGCCCATAGGGCAATAAGAGTATCCCTGCCTGCACTAGGAAACGCAGGATGACACTGCTAATTCATCTTGGCAGGATCATGACAGCTGGGCTGGGGGAGAGTTTGGGAGAGGGGGAAATGGTTCTGATGAATGACTTTCAGAGTATGGCTGCTAGCTACAGCAAACAGTCTCCCAGTTCCCAACGGCTTGATGGCTCCTATTTGCTGCTCAGGGAGAAATGAATGAAAGGCGCTTTGTAAAATAAATGGTCTCTTTCTGTTTGACGTTTATAAATGATTCTTTCTTGTAAAACTAGATGTGGAGGTGAGCGCCTCGTGGAACGCACATTTTCTTAGCTGCCACAAGCACACACATTGATGATGAAAGTTTTTCTTGTCGCAACATCTAGAAATACACAAAAAAGTTAGATCGTTAAAATTTGGAAACTGTCATTGTTTCATGTACTTGTTAAAAAGAAAGCCGATCAAACTTTATCTGACCAACAGACAATAAAGCAGCTTGAAGAGACCGCTCAACATGTTGAGAATTATGTGTGAAATGTTTGATGATTGCATACAATTCTTTTTGTAATATTTGGAACAGCAGGTAATATAGACAATTCTCAGATGAACACCAGGGGTCTGCAACCTTTATGATCAAAAGAGCCATTTCTGCACATTTGTTCACTAAATTAAACGTGTCCGGAGCCACAATACCTGCTGCAACTGGGATTCTCAACTGGTGGCCCACAGACCACTTTAAGTTTGTTGGCGGATGCTTTTCTGGAAAGTAGGAGGGCTTTTATAAAACTAAAAATATCTAATGATTTCCAACATTTATTGATATTTTTACACTCTAAGACTAAATAAAAGATGAGATTCTTGTAAAGAAACCATCACCAACAAATTGTTTTTTCACACTATGGGATTGTGGTATTCGTGGGACTCCAGTTTGTTTGTGGCTTCTCGGACTGAAGAAGTCCTACGGATGAAGGACGAAACGTCTCAGTAAAAAAAAAAAAGAAACCGTTCAGCTGAGCAGACTGAACATTGTTGGATCCAGGCATTAGAACTGATTTGGATTTAGGTTACTGTGGCTAATAGAAGACGGAAGCATAGCTCATTTTATTTTCCTCCCATAACTCACAGCCAATAATGAAATCACGCGCTACTGCCGTTCAGACATGGGAGTAACATCCATTTATCCAGTTTCAGCTTGACCTCAACCTTCTAAAGCAGCAAGCTGCTTAAGAGATATTGAACATTAGCTTTCAGCGCAGGGACACTGCTTAACCAGCTAATTTAAGAAGTCAAATAAGATTTTGGTTGAGATAAAAAGCAGAATCACTACAAAGACTAGAACCAAGCAGATCTTTCCATTGTTCTTCTGTAGCCTTTCCTGCTGTGTATATAAATGACATGAAATCACTTTCTGTGATTTTTACAAAACCCTATACGTACTGTATAACCTTGTAATTTCATTAAGAACATCACACGTTGACAGTGCTATCAGTCACAGCAGAGTCTGAAAGTTTAAACAAAACTTTCCTAAACGCCCTGCTCAACTTCATCAAAATAACTAAAATTACATTTTCTCATAGAATATCAAACCCACTGAAAAACTTGTTAAACCACTGGCTAGGGGGTGAATGTGTGTGTGTTACACCTCATGTCAAGGAGACGTCTGATCCTTATCCAGCTGACTGACGAACTGAAACACTCACTCTCGCTCAGACAAACAGGCCAAAGCTGCGTGCAGCCTTTTTAAATGACTCTTTCATTCTGATTTCTTTTTGTTTGTAGTGATACCAGCCCCTCCAGACGTATATTTACTGACAGTAATATGATGGATGGATGAGGCATTCACTAACAGTGTCTGAATAGTGAGGATGTGTATAAAAGGGGCTAGCAGACAAATGGTAATTACCGCAATGATTTATTTACTCTTTAATAACTATAGTCTGAACCAGGTAGAGCAATTATTCCCTGACATAAACCTGTGAATAGGAAGATGGTGGGGGAGGGGGTTCATCGACAGGCCCATCTTCCTGCTGGTGTCAGTAATTCTCTCACCGTCTGCTTCTTAAGCAGCTGTTATTGGTGCTAAAATTTGCATCAGCTGTGGGTATTAGGTTGTTGCGCTGAATAATGTAATCACCCTCGTTTCTTGTACCGCTCTGAGGCAACATGCTCTGCAGATACTGGAATGAAACATTTGTTCAATCGAAACAGCTCCTACTAACATCGATTCAGGATGATTTGTTTGCGGTTTTAAACCCGTTCAAATTGAAGGCAGTTTGACCGCTCCTGCTTAAAATGTTACAGTCCTAAACAAATACGAGTTCAAATTCTTTATCCACAAGTTTGCATTTAAAAAGATTCAAATCCTCAGTTAGCATGTTTTTTTTATTATTATCTTTTTTTATACTGTACATCTCTTTGCTGTGAATTGCAAAGATATGCATCGGGCTTAAGGTGTCTTATACAAAACAAATAACAAGTCAAAGGTATTCCATTTATAGTATACAACACTTTGATCAGCTGTGGTGTTTTAAAGAGCTTTATAAATAAAGTTGGACTGGATTGTAGATGTATTTTGGAGGTACAGTCTAATCTGAGTTTTGAGTAATCCTTGATTTAGTAAATCTGGATATTTTGCCAACTTTTCAATAATCCTGAGGAACGGAATTAAACAAATAAAAAACGGTATAAAAGGTATGGCTAATATATGAAATAATCCCTGTAAATGTTAAAGTTTCATTAACCTGATGTTCAGCCAAAATATTTTGCAGCATTGTACATACAAATTACCGAATATTATTTACTAATGAAAATATTTTTGGGTGTGCACTTCTTTCAAGCTGTTTAGGAGAGCTTAGCCCAAAAAATGTAAGATTTCAACTTCATATTTAAGACATCTTCATTTATATATGATCTCTAATCATCACTGGCTTAGAGTAAACGTCTAAGCCCCCAGGTTACATATAATATTTGATAAGGAAATAGTTACAGACAGAAATTAAACACCGGATCCACAGTGAATTTAAATCTTTATTTGAACATTTTTATCCACCCACTAAAATAAGGAGCCTTCTATTCCTGAGATCTGAAGACCATTTCTACAAAATCCTGCAGCAAAAAGGCATTAAAGCCCAATAAACAACTCACATTTTGGCCTTTATTTTTGCCTCTGCACACTAACTACACACACAATTTAAATATCTTTTATCCTCTACAGTTTTATCTACCTGATAAGAATAGAAGGCAGCCTGCAGTAGATAATTATTTTTTTTCCTAAATTGACTGATATCTCTGAAGGTCTGTCTTCAGGTTCATGCATCGGCCCACACAGACATGACACAGAGCAGAAGGAAAAAAGAAGTTCCAGGATTTGAAAGAACACAACCAGAGTCCAGCGCCCTTAAAAGAACACAGCCTTTCTCCCTACATCACCTCTTTTTTACCTTCTATCATCCAGAGCGAAACATTTCATGCCAGCTCTGGTATTAAGAACAAGGAGTGATCCTGTTGGAAGCCATTAAGGCCCTCTCATCAGCCCTAATTAGCTCGCCATTAGTGGCTGTTGGACCTTATTGGGACAATTGTCACACGCCTTTTTCGTTTATAATTTCTCCAACAAGACAATTCCTCTCATTTTAACATCATTACACATCATTCATATTAGTTTAGAATTAAAATGAAAGTTTTATTCTTTAATTTATGTAATTTTAATGAATAATTTGCATTTCTATAAACAAATGGCTGATGATAAATGTATTAGCCTGATTTAATGGCTTGTTGTCCCATTGGACTCATTAAGTAGGATGTTGCTGCACCTTTAAACAACTGTTTTACCAAAAGAGTGAATAATGAATTCAATTTATACCGCACTTTTCATTAATAAAAATCTCAAAGTGCTACAAAGTGCAAAAAAGCAAAAATCAAATAAAACAAGTGATAAAATCAAGTAAAATCAATAATAATGTCAACTAAGATTAAAGACAGAATCATGTGGAGGCAGAATAGGCCTGCTTAAAAAATAAATAAGTAAAACAAGTGATAAAATCAAGTAAAATCAATAATAATATCAACCAAGATCAAAGATAATTAAAACAATAAAGTGAGATGATATTTAATTAAAAAAATTGCAGTTTACAGTTTTGAACAGTCATTTTTATTATGAGGGAGAATATCCTACTGTGACATAATGCCATGGTGCGTTTTCTCTACCCAACTGCGATCCCTCATGAAACTGTGCGTGTTCTGAAAATAAATAAAAAAATGGAAAGTAAAAGTATAAAACAGAATAAAAGAGGGCATGGATTTCTGTCAAAGCTCTTGACACGGATCAAATCTCAGCTCGTGCTTGATTTGTAATTTTCTTAATCCCCTGAATACACAACAGAGCTCAAACCCCCTAGGAAAATGTCTCTCAAAAAACACCACCACCCTGTTTACTGGCAGCAGTCCTGCAGCTGCATGAAGCTTTAAACAGATAGTGGTCACTGGAGCTCAGCAGCTCTGAGAATGCACTGTATAGTGGGAATCAATGAGATCTTAAAGAGAAGATTAAGCCTGTTACTCAGGGATTACTTGCAAACAACAAGGATAAAACAAGAACAGCATGCACCTTTATGAATCTGAGACAGTTCTAGTTCTGAAATGTCTGTATAACACTGCCCCCTTGTGATCCCTGTTTGATATTATGACTTTTTAAAAAGATGAAACAGGCGAGCTGCATCACTTTTGATGCAATAACTGCAAATAACAAGGTTTGAATCTGAATAATTTTCTGAGTTCTGGATCAAGACCACTTATTACTTCCTGATTTGCTGACAGTAAACCATCATTTAGAAGATGAGAAAATACAGTCTGTCAGTCTGAATTTGAGTGACAGCATGAATAGTTAATGTTGTCATGCTGTTACCTCATATGGGGAGGAAGCGCATCTGCAGTGCACTCTTTAATAACCTCTGTTAGAAAGAACCTGTCCTTGTGTTACCCAGACTCGTATCTATGACCTGGAATAGGAAATTGGTTGTTTTTAATTTATTTGCTCACACTTGACAAAGTGCAGCTGGAAGACAGAACTGGACCAAGATACATGCACACTGCACACTTTATCGAGGTGCAGCACCTGTAGTTCTGTAGAGCTTTTCCTAATACAGTATAGATAATTTGTTACACTTGTTCAGCTTTGTCAAATCCAGTTACTCACAAGGTGGGCAAAATGACCTTTTTGAAATTCAAGCCAAGGGCCAATCTCAGACGATTCTTATTAAAAAAACATTGTTTTTCAATGTAATATGTAAACTTTTGTGTAGAAATGCAAATGTAATTTTTTTCCAACTACTCTTTATTTTAAACAGACTTTAGAACGTACACCACTTACTGAACAAAGATTTTTCATTCATTTCTTATGCTTAATTCTTGATTAACATGTTTTTCATGCATTATTTTTAGTATCCCAATTCATCACATCTGTAAAAAAATGAAAATCCTTGATCCTCAGACAATATTTGACTTTGAAATAACTGCAGGCTATGGTGCTCTAACGCACATTACTTCAAGTCAGACGGCTCAAAGTTTGATCAATCGCAGGCAGCTGATGTTTCCTGTTGCTGCTGCCGATTGTCAGTCATCCAGGACATGAAAAAAAAAAAGAAAAGAATAAAAGTTTAAGACAAAAACACCGGGGCTTTATTTTGATTTTTCTTCATTTCAGATGAGAAGCAAAATGTCTTCAGCTACAAAATAATGTCCAGTTGATATTGTCTTAAAACTTGTTTTGGATTTCCCTGTTGCTATTTTCACAGCAAAATAAAAGATTACAGTACTGATAAATCAAAATGTTTCTCGGCTTCAAAGTTGGCTAACCATCATGAGCAATCTGCGCTACTTTATGCATGCCTTATTTTTTAAGCAAACTGAGATGTAGGGACTTAATCTGTCACATACTGGTGGGCCAGATCTAATAGCTAAATTTAAATTATTATCTCGGCGGTCAAATAAAATATTAACACGAGCCAGTTTTTGCCCCCAGCCTTAAGTTTGTCATATGTTCACTAGTATTAACTGATGTATTTTTCAAGCGAAACAGCATGTCTGGACTGTATAGCTCCATAGTTTTCAATTAAATTTCACACGATAAATAAACCAATGACAAAAGCTACACATTATAAACAGCGTAACTTACATAATTGTTAAAGAGTAGCATGTGGAACAAATTGAGTTCAGCACACATTTATGCTCTGCTGGTGAAACATGCAGTAAACCGTCCTAAGGCTTTTTTCAAGTAATTAACTCATTTTTAATTTACCATAGCGTGTGCTTGGGGATAATAACACAACACTTTTGCTGATGGTGTGTCACTGGTTGCCCCCAAAAAGTACTGAACCATAACACCCATTTACAACACAAAGCTAGACAGCAAGCCTCTGCAGCTCCCGCACTGCATTTCTCATTCTCAGAAAAGACATCCTGGAGAAGGTGGAAACACCTGGAACTGATCGCTGATAGATGGCAGGTGAGAGTGGCAGGCAAGACTGGAAAAACACCGAGCTGTCTGAGGGCAGATGTGCTGAAACATGCATTACACAAGGATTGATCTAAATACAGAAACACACATGATAAGTCAAAAGTAATTGAGAAAACAAATGTGAAACAGAAACTCACAAAGAACCTAGACAATAAAGAAAATAACAAATTGCATAGATATGACGCTTCATTTTTTTTCTCCCCATCTGTCAATCAGGCAGCGACTGCACTGGTGGCATGCTGACTGATGCTCCTGAGGAGACAAGAGAAGGGCGTAATCAGAGCTACTGGCTGATTCCGTTGACAGTGCTGTGTTTGGGAGAAAGTCTAGCTGCATCATCTAATGGGCTGGGGCTGAAACAGGAAGCAGGGATTTGGATCACCGCTCTGAGGGGGGCTCACATTCTGCACCGGGCCACAATAGCTGGAATCTGAACTGGCACTAGATTATTGACCCAACTCTTAGATAAAAAAATTTTTTTTTTTGCAGGTTGTGCACATCTGCAGAGATACGGACACAAGCTTTTAAATGTACAAACAGCTGAGAAAGAGGGAGATGGACGGAGATAAAAAAAAGAAAAAGGACGGAGAGCCCGAGAGACAGAAAGCAATCAATGTGTTTGCCTCCCCTGCTTTAAACACCAGCAGTGGAGTCACCGGGGCCTTAGTGGCTCTTGAGGAGATACAACAAACAGGCAGGAGCAGGAATACACAAACCACTGGTGTTGCCAATTACCACATTATGCAAAATAAATATGCTTATTGATTTGCTGTCCTAGAGAAAAATAAAACAGGAATATTTTAATACATTTGTAGATGCGAGGTGCATTATCCTGCTTTTTAGCTATAACCAAGGACATAACGAATGTGCAGTAATAATCTGTATGATCTGTCTTTATGGATTTTTGATTTGTAAATGTTGAATATTTATATATTTTTTTTCACATGCACTACTTTTCCCCACAAAGCGTGCTTGGTTCTCTTTGACTTACAATACACATTTCTGACTACTTGCTCAAAAGATAAATCTTTTATATAATAAATGTTTGGCATTTTAAAGACATATGGTTTTAGTTGACTGATGTGTTTAATCAACTTCTTCAGCAGGCATAGTAACGTTTGTGGTGATATCTTCTTTGGCCATGTTGATGAGTAATATTCTGATTACCAGTAGCTCCACACATACCGTATTTCTGGACTATAAGTCGCACCTTTTTGCCTAATTTGCATGCCCTGCGACTTATAGAGAGGTGAGACTTGTTTATGGATTTTTTCCCATATTTTCAGACAGATTAGGACAGATTTTGATCAAACTTACAGAACGTAATCACTAGATGGATATTTACAACTGCTTAGCTTTATGATATGTTTGAGATAAAATTCGATGTTTTATAGATGTAAATGTGTCGCGGTTAGCTTAGTTGATTTTTCCTTGTACGTTTGAGCAAATAGCTCATAAACCACACAGCAGATTTTTTTTCAAACCTACAGAAAGTAATCACTCGATGTACCGTATTTTCTGGTGTATAGTCGCACCGGTGTATAGGTCGCATTGTCCAATTATCACTAATAGATTGGAAAAATCCCCAGATAGGTCGCACTGGTGTATAGGTCGCATTGTCAAATTATCACCAATAGATTGGAAAAATCCCTAGATAGGTCGCACCGGTGTATAAGTCGCACCTACGTTTAGCTCTGCTGCAAATGTCTGCCACAGGAGCGCACAGCAAGGCTTTTAAGAAGATTAACACTTAAAAACAATTACCGTATTTTCGGGTGTATAGGTCGTACCTTTTTATGTTTTTTTCAAGGCCTGCGACCTATACACCAGTGCGACCTATTTATGGATTTTTTTTTTCATATTTTTAGACCAATTTTTGGCTGAGTTATGGCCCTTTTTCCCTGTTGCATAAAATGGTGCAGTACCAGTTTCGCAGTGCAAGTGCAGTACCAGTTTCGGCCGCTATGATCGCTAAAGAGGCCTGTACCAGTATTCTGCTTTATTTACAGATTTATTTGGGTGTAGCTGTAACTGTCAAAGTGCATTTCAATCAGCTGCACCTCCAGATGCTGCATATTTCAGCTCACAGTCAGCTCCACCTCCAGATAATAATAATAATAATAATGAATTCCATTTATAATGCACTTTTCATTAATAAAAATCTCAAAGTGCTACAAAGTGTAACAAAGCAAAGATCAAAATGAAACAAGTGATAAAATCAAATAAAATCAATAATAATATCGACTAAGATCAAAGATAAAATCATGTGGATGCAGATTAGGCTTGCTTAAAAAATAAATAAAATAAAACAAGTGATAAAATCTAGTAAAATATAATAAAATTGCTGCAGCTATCCTGCACTGGTTTCCACAGCAGCTGCAACTCTGAGCAGATCACCTTCAGCTGCAACTGATTTGTCATTTATTAACAAAAATTAAAGTGAGACACAGTCTTACAAAAAAGGCAGCCAACAAACATTTTTTTAGGAGTCTGTAGTTTAATTTTAATGATGTTGGTGGTATTTACATTTTGAAATAAGCTGATTTGTAATAATTTATTAACAAATATCAAAGTGAGACACAGTTTTACAAAAAAGGCAGCCAACAAACATTTTTTTAGGAGTCTGTAGTTTAATTTTAATGATGTTGGTGGTATTTACATTTTGAAATAAGCTGATTTGTAATAATTTATTGACAAAAATTAAAGTGAGACACAGTCTTACAAAAATGGCAGCTAACAAATGTAGGTGCGACCTAGGTGCGACCTATACACCGGTGCGACCTATACACCGGTGCGACCTATTTACGGATTTTTCCAGTTTATTGATAAATATTAGACACTGCGACCTATACACAGGTGCGACCTATACACCAGAAAATACGGTATTTGTTTGATAAAAATTATAGCAAATATGTGTCTGAGCTGAACTTTTCCTTAATAAATGAACGTAATTGTGAAGTGAGCTGGATTAAAAAATTTGTTTCGCCGAAAGTGAGAACAAGCCATATATAGGTCGCACCGGTGTATAGGCCGCAGGCCTTGAAAAAAACCCTAAAAAGTTGCAACCTATACACCGGAAAATATGGTACATTTACAAACTGTTAGCTGTTGGAGTTATTTGAGATAAAATTCAATGTTTTATAGACGTAAATGTGTCGCGGTTAGCTTCGTTGTTTTTCCTTGTACTTTTTCAAAGCGAAAAAAAAAATTTAAATCCAGCAGATTTGACCATTACGTGAATTTATTAAGGAACGGTTAAGCTAAGACACGTTTGCTATAATTTTCAGCAGACAAATAATTGTTTTTACTGTGTTAATCTTGTGAAAAGTCCTTCCGTGCATGCTTCTGTGGTCGTCATTTTCAGCAGGGCAAATGACGCACTGACGCGTCACGTAGTGGTGACGCATAATAGATGCGACTTATATAAAGGTGCGACCTATAGTCCAGAAAATACTGTAAAACACTTTGGATGTGTGTTGTTAGCGAACTCTTGACGTAACTCAGTCAATGCAAAATCTGAGCAAAAAGCAACTGTGTTATGTTGAATTTGTTAACACTATGCCAAAACTATATATCATTGGTGGAGAAGTAACCAATATGTCGGACCATTGGTGTGGTTATAGATGTTATTCCAACAAAATTAGACAAAATGTAAAAGTTAAATCGAGTAGAACATCAGGAACTTGCTCAAACAGCTCATTCCAGTTTTCATGGATTCCTTAAATAAAATGTTCTGACGTTAGTCAGTCTCACAGGAAATGACATCACCTTCATCATATCAGGGGGGCGTTTACTGGAACAGTCGATGAGTTCATTGTTGAGGACACGTTCCAAAAGGAAACGATGTCAGATCACTGAATGTCGGAGGATTCAGAGGAATCGGACTTATTAATGCAGATTTTACATCAAATTCAAACTTAATCTTTTAATAGTTAATTCAAAAAAGCACTTTGACTTTTAATATTTTATTTATTAGGATCAATGTTTAAATTTTGGTCTTCATTTAGACGTTTTTTTTATATATATATTTTTTGTCATTTATTATCTCACCAGTAATTAAAAAAAACTAAAAGAAATACAACAAAAACTAATTAAAACATTTGGAAAACTAAGTCTTTCTGGCCTTTCTGGGTGGAGTTTGCATGTTCTCCCCGTGCATGCGTGGGTTTCTTCCGGGTACTCCGGTTTCCTCCCACAGACCAAAAAACATGCTTGTTAGGCTGATTGGTGACTCTAAATTGACCCTAGGTGTGAGTGTGAGAGTGGATGGTTGTTTGGTGTGAGTGAGACAGGTCCCTCTTGTAAATGAGTCCCCGTGACTCAACGAGGCTAGCCTGTATAAATAAAGGTTGAATGAAAAAAAGTCTGGACAAAATGTGTATAATTTTTTTTTTTTACCTCAAAACACAAAATAAATCAAAGAACGCAGTGAAAGAGCTGAGGGATGGCTGAAATCAGCTGAAGAGGCTGAAACTGAGTTGTTAAAGGTAAAAGAAACAAAATACTAAACAGGCAAACTTAAAGTTCAAATCAAATAGCCTGCTAAAAGCTAAAAGCAGCCAAAGTGCTTTTTAAAATCTTTAACATGCTTCATTTTTAGTTTTTAGCTTCTGTTTTGCTAGTTTTAGCATTTAGCTACCATTTTAATAATATACATTTTTATTTGCTGTTTGCTAGTTTTTAGATTTTTAGTTTTTTTTTTATATGTTCAGTTTTTAAATACTGTAATGTTTTGATAGTTTTAACATTTACCTTATTGATAAAGTTTTTAGCGTATACTTTTTTGAAAATGTTTCTTTAAAAAAAATCTCATTTAAGTTTTTAACTACTTTCTTATCATTTAAGCTTTTAGATGAACTACTAGATTTAGCTTTCGGATATTGTTTTTATAACTTTAACTTTTAGCTGCTGTTTTTTTTATCATTTTAACTTTTAGGTTGTGGTTTTTTTCAAGCTTTTTAGCTACTGTCTAGCTGGTTTAACTTTTTCAGCTATGATTCAGCTGGTTTTAGCTTTTAGCATTTTTTTTTATTTCATCTGTTGTTTGCTCTTAAGCATTGATGCTCCATTGTAGCAGGAAGTGCTAATTTTAGCTGATAAATTACAAGCATTTATCAGATTTCAGTCAGCTTATCAGTCCCTGTGTCCCTGCTCCTCTTTCGGTTCTTTCTTCCTGTCCACATCTTTACCTCACTTCTCTAACGTCCTCCCCC
>JBBPBX010003387.1:21574-57614 GCA_038048925.1 Garcialebias charrua
CCTCCTGCAGTGTGACTCTGCACCTTCAGCACCCCCCACCCCCTACCCCCATCAGTGCTGAGGTGGGATGTTTTCATTCTTTCATTCAAGCCATTTACCGCATCAGTTTGATGTTGTGTAATTAAACATTGCTGCACTCAGAATATGCTCTGAGGATGATTCTCAGCTACTACCACACCACATTTAAGCTCAGTAACTACCGGTACAGTATATATTTATCTGATTTATCAACATGGTTGTGTTTGCTCATGTTGATTAGCTGTGGCAGCCGTCTTGAATTGTGTCGACTCCAAAATATGATGAATTCTAGACGTTCATCCAGTACCTACGTTTTAGTTTAATTGAACTGCCGTACGCTGGTTTGTGAGATATTTTGCTAACAGACAGACAAAAAAAAACACAGTCAGACACATTATTACCCGCTGCTAAAGGCAAAGTGGTGATAACTGGCTAAAATAAACAATATGGTATACATTTAGTATGTAACGTGTGAAATAAAAATAATAAATTATGTTTTCTAGTAAAGAATGTCAAATTGTAACTTGAGCTGAGAAAACTAATCATTCAGTTTAATAAACATAAAATATGAGACCATACTTTACAGAAGAATCACATTAAATAATTATTTATAGTTATATATTGTGATTTATAATGATTTAGTTGATAGTTATGAAATATGACTACATGCCTATTGTGACAATTAAAAGTTAATAAATATAAAAAATCCAGTCTAATTACAGAGTACAGTACTGAACAGCATCGCTTAGATGTGCTGCAGAAGCTAAATCTGAGTTTTTAAAGCTAAAAGGGTGTAAAACACTAGCTAAAAGCTAACCGTAGCAAAGGTTAACTAAAAGTTCCAGTCTATTTAAAAGCAGCAAAAGGCAAGCTAAAAGTAGCAGAACAGAAGATAAAATCAAACTGAGCATAAAAATTAAACAGGTCTGGGAGCAGTTTTCAAAGAAAACAATGTTTTTAAAGGTACTGACAAGATGTCTGAGTTTTAACAGGAAAATATTTCTAAATTAGGTTAATTTTTAAAAAGTATAAATGTTGTTAAAAAACAAAAGTCGGCGCTCGTTTCCTAAATGAGCTGAACGTTTTGATAACAGCTGAAACAGCACAAGGTCTGCAGGAGTTGGATTGTACATAAAACACACAGAACAATAGAAAATGGAAAAACAGCAGAATAAATGGCTGCCTCAGCGTTTATCACCACTTGTTAAGTCATAATTTAACAGAAGATCACAAAACCGGATAAATATTTCATCTGTGGCAATAGAAAGGCCTGATTTTTAACTTAAGCCTTTTAGACAAACACATTTGTTATTTATACATATGTATATATAAAATAAATCAGTCTGTCTAAGCGTAGGCGGGAATAATGTACAATAGACATGAATGGACTTCATGATAACAGACATACTGTATCTGTAGATTTCATGTCAGGAGCACAAACTTCAGGGTGGATTTATTTATAATTTTATTCAGTTATTGAGAAGCGAACAGTGCATGTGTTGGCCACAGTTCAGGCTGTTTTATAACCTTTATAATGGTCCATCTTCAGTTAAAATACAATAAATGTTTACATTCTTACCTGAAAATACCAGTAGCAATTTTTTAAAGGCTAAGCCTTTAGCATTTAACATATAGTCAACATTTTTGAAAATTACCATTATTATATGTAGTAGTGGTGCAGTGGCATTGACTATTTTATGCTTTAGATCAGGGGTCTGCAACCTGTGGCTCTGGAGCCACATGCGGCTCGTTGGTCCCTCCGCTGCGGCTTTTCAAGCCAAAACCACCATACAACTGAATTTTATTGGATGTTACACCCACAACAAAAAATTATGAGTTTTAGTAGTTTTCCTGTCATTTCTTTTGCAAATATGTGGATAGTACTAATACACCGAGTAAATTATACTCCCTTTAACTTTATATTTCTTCAAAGTAGAATACTCAATTTCTCCACAATAAAAAATAAATCACATATGCCTGCACAGTTCATTGTTCTAGTTGAAAAAAAAAAAGTAGCCCCAAAAAAGTATACAAATATACTGTATGCAGTATTCTTTACACAAATCCATCTTATGGACTTGAAATCTGGATGTGGGCACCAGTGACCCCATGCAACCCGAAAAAGAAGAAGCGAGTAAAGATAATGGATGGATGGATGGATGGACGGAGGGACGGATGGATGAATGGATGGAATCCAGTCTATTATTTTGTCTCAAAATGTAAAAATATCAATAAATGTTAACAATCATTGGCTGTTTTTAGTTTAATAATGTCATGCTTACTGGCCAGAAAAGCCCACTTTAACAAACTTAAAGTGGCCCATGGGCCACCAGTTGATGATGACAGTTGTATCAAGTTTTGCGGCTGGACGTATTTAATTTAGTGAACGAAGGGGCCGAAATGTCTCTTTTTATCATAAAGGTTGCAGACCCCTGCTTTAGATGTTATTTTTGTCTGTTTTTATATTTATGGAGTAAAATTCTCTTCGTGTCTTTGTGATATTTTTCCTGTTTTTGTTCCGACTCTGGCTGGGAAAAAAAAGGAAGTTTCATTTATTTTATTGTGAGATAATTTAACATAACGTTCACTTGAACCTGACGTGAAAGCAGATTTTGGATGTCAAGTTTAATTTTATTTAAAAATTGCATTTTGTTTGTAAAATTATTGAGGATATTGAAAAGAAGTAGATAAAGGAGTCAGATGAGGAGAAAAGGCATCCAGTGTCAATATCCGGTCCACCCACATATTGTGTTTGTGTGTGTGTGTGCGTGTGTGTGTGTGTGTGTTGGGGGAGGCGACAAGCCACACTCTGCCCCTCCTGTCGGGTGAAACAGTCATTAGAGAGGGAGTGGGAGATCGAGGTAGCAAGCGAAGGACAGAGAGAGGGTGGGGTGAGTTAAATTGTGAGGAGGGGGGAGAGACGGAGGTGGACAGAGGGAGCAGATGAGTGAAGGAGCCGTTACCATGGCGCAGCCGCCTCTGAGCGCATCGCCCGGCATTCGTCGCCGTAGCGATGGCTCGGTAAGAGAATGTCTCTTCTTCCCCGTCTCTGAACGCAACGAGCAGGAGAGGCTGGAGGCCCTGGTGCGCCGGAGAGTCGGGGGTGCTGAACGAAGAGGAGGTGCAGGGGAGGCCCACCTGGACAACAGGCCCAAACGATGGACGTGGGAAGGACCGCCTGACGGAGCAGAGGGTGAGTCTTGACGTTTGTTGTGGATGGGGGGCTGGGAGTGATGGAGAGGAGGAGGTCTGGAGGTCAGGTGGAAAAAGGAAGAGTGGGGAGAAGGGAGGAGACTTCAGGGGGAGGAGGTGAAATAGGGATGAGAAGTGAGGAAGAGGAGGAGGAGGATGAAAAGGGTGTGGAGGCTGCAATGCAGGAGCAGCTCAGCACTTTGCGTGTGAACCTCAGAGGGTTTAGACGGAGCTGAAGTGTCTCCTGGACATCACCGGACCGCAGGACGCCTCGGGATGACATCACGCTCGCAGGTATCGCTGCTCGCTGCTCGTCGACGTGCCACAGGTGCGTCCGGTCTGTTGTGCTTTTTGTTTCTCTGCTGGGGGGCCGGGCTTAACCTCAGGAGAGTTGCACATCTAACCTTGAGCACAACAAGGCAACGCACACAAACAGACGAGCTGCGACACGAGGCCGTTCACCGAGTCCGTCCTCGTCTGATTTTACGTCTTTTTGTCCTCCGTCCCGTCTTTCCGGTCTTCTCTGAGACGGGTTCTGCGGCACATTTTATTTATAACACCATCAATTAATCACAGCTGCCATCAGCTGAGCCTGTCCCGATCATAAAGTCCGCCCAGCAGCTCCTCTGGCTCCGATCCGGCTGATCCAGGTTCTGTCAGGGCCCGGCTCACTGCAGCAGAACCAGCAGCAGCTCAGCTTACATCTAAACTCGATTAAAGAACACACTCATAAAAAACACAGCGTGACTAAGGAATATGTAGCTTAAATTAAGATCTGTGCAAAAAGGCGACTACTGTACACGTAAAATAATTTCATCAACTCGTTGTATAAAGACATAAACCAAGTAGCTACAACAAGCACGTTTAGCTTAATAATGATGCAACAAGGAGGTGAAATAAACGAAAATTACGAACATTTGTTTTTTAACTGGGTGGTTCTGATATTAAGAGTATGGTTTATTTGAATCGTTTCACTCATGTATAAGGATTAAAAAAGTGCTAAAATACATGAAGCTGAGTTGTTTTTATAAGCTGCTCCATACATCTTTGTAGTGAGATATCTTTGTCTCTGAGCTCTTCAAGGGAAGAGTGGACACTATTTTATTACATTAATTTGAATCAAAGATACACAATTAAATCAATAAGAGACTTCTTTTAATGTGTGTTAATTCAAATACAGTATATCAAATGAATAACCTTGTGTTAGTTGAGCATTATTGTGTTCAATGTTTAAAGTCTAAAACTTTTAGTGGTGCACTTTTTCTCTGAAACCTGCAGTCAAGGACAGTGACACTGTTTATCTAATTTAGTTTGAATTCAGGACACTAATCCCCTCAACAAGAGACTCTTTATTTTTGTCCTAATTAATAATTAGAAGAATAATCTCCTGTTATGTTATTATCATCAGTATTACTCAATGTGTTGATAATTGAATGACGCTGTTTTATTCAAAATGACAGGTTAACAGTGTTTGTTTAATGCGTTAAGACAATTTTTAATCAGTTTTATCATAAAAGCTGGCTCTAACTAACATTTTATCCTGATCTTCTGACCTAAACTAACCTCTTGACTTCACTACATCTTCACGTAACAGAAAACCTACAGCCACCTGACGACTCGTTTTGTTTTCTTTAGTCAGAAAAAGGTTCGAGTTGGTTCGGGTTCACCATACAGTTTGGTGTTCTAATGATTTCATTTCATTCAGTCCCAGTATCTCACTGGGCACCAGTTATTGAACAGCATTCGCAAGGCCGTCTCCAAAAGGTCGCAAAACGTTTGTTTCAGAGAACGGGTTCAAAAGGTGAAAGGTTCGTGCTACATATTTCTCTTGCGCAATCATGTTTAAGCTGTCAAATAAGCTCTAGAGCTGCGTTTTGACACCTGGGTGCTCTCCTTTGACAGAAAACATGCTGAGGTCACAGCTCGCCTAAAACATCAATAATATAATAATTAATAGCCAACTGGTTCAAATCTACCTATCTTCTTCTCTATAGTTATTAAATATAAACATGGAGGCAGGTGCCATGGTAGCAAGGCAGACGACAAATTCACTTTAGCAGTTCTGCAAGCCTTGCTCATAAAGTTTAGCCATAATAAAAAATATAAATAGTGCTGACTTGGCTTGCTAGTCACTTTGTTCACAAACATTCAGAATTCAGTGAGACACCACAGTAATTGTATCACAGTACAGTACTCAAAAGCATCACTTGTGTAGGTTTGTCTACATTAGAAACACAAAAGATGTTTAACTTGAACATGGAAGTTGAATCTAAAGCTAAAACAATCAAATTCATGCTAAAACTCATGTAATGTAGAAAGCGACTCATCCTTTTGTCTCGGTGAAGCAGTCTGTGATTTTTCTACTTGGTGTTTGAAACCAGCTTCATTGATTTGTACAAATATGGTGTTTTATATTTAAAAAAAAAACACCTAAGAGGCTGTAAGTATGTCATCCTTTCTCACATTTCTATCATCTGTGTGAAAACACAGTTGCCCTTTGTTGGCTTTGCTCTTTTCTGCCTTGCAGTAATTTAAGAAACGGTTGATCTTTAGATTCATCATGCTAAGCTTTGCAGAACTGTTTATAAACAGTGACTCAAAAAAGTAGATTTAATTTGTTCCCATTATTAATGCCAGTTATGTTTTAGGTTCTTGGAAAGCCTGATCGGTCACCTTTACGATGAGGTACAACTTGTAATGGTTGTGTATCTGTAGAATGAGCGATCCAGTTAAACAAATGGGCAGTGTCCAGTAAGTAGACGGCTTCCAGGAAGTCTGCAGTGACCGGTCGTCACTGTCAGGCCCGTTTGCTGTTGTGCCAAGAGCACCGACAGTGAAACATATGCATGTGGTGTGACGTCATATTCGGTGATGAATCAAGTTTCTGACTTCATGAGATGGATAATGTGGAGAACGCTCTGCAGATTGCCACACATATGACGTTGCATTCAATGAGGTGGGGCGGGATCTCTTTCACGGATGAAACAAAACGTGATTGTTCACAGCCGTTTCACTGCAGTGATATATCGGAATGGGATTCTGATATGGGATGTGGGCGCTAACTCCATCTTTCAAAACTCTCCAAAACATCAAAGGCGGTCCACTATGTGGGTGTGCTGCTTGTGGGACTCAGTTTGTGGTGGCTCTTCGGATTGATGGTCTTTTGGATGAAGGATGAAACGTCTCAACTAAAAAAAAGAAATCGTCCAGATGACCTGACTGAACTTTGTTGGGTCTCTCCAAAACCTTTATCAACCTTCAACAACCCCTGGTTGAGGAATGGGCCACCATCTTGATGTAAAATGTGACCAGACATCTGTGTGAGGAAAAGGTGCCAAGCTGTTGTGGCTGTGTATGGATCTTCCACATGATACTGAGGTTCCTGACAGTTTAACATTTTCAACCACGTACTGTTTACTGGGGGAGAGCGCAATCACCCAATCCACCAAACACCCAAAACAAACAAACAAGATGTTTGCAGTAGTTTTTAGATCTGTTTTACAAGTTGTACCCGGCACTGAAGACTAATCAGACTTTCTAAAGACATGAAATACACCAAAGTGGGTATTATTATTATTATTAGAGAAACAACTGATTGAAATAAGGTTTTCAGACTCTTTAAAGAGTTTATTTACATGAAAGACCTCTAAAACATGGCATAGAAACCTTAAAAATAACTTTTGGTAGTGGAACAACCATCTTTGAAGTGTAAATGTTCAGATTAGCCTAAAGATGAGATCAAACACATTTTTACTAAACTAGACAGAGTTTGCTTCATACTCCCCTGTGGCTTCTGAGATTTGACATTTGCTCTGAGCCTTTTTGGCTTCTTCAGCTGTTTGTGATGCGTTTAAGGAGCACATTCTGAACTGATGATCGTCAAGATCAAATTTTGCTGCAGCTCCTCGGGATAAGAACATTGGGTTTTATCATTCAGGTTTATTTATGATTTAATTAACTGGGAATAGATGTAGGTTTGTGAAACGGATGCGTAGCGTGTGTGTGTCTGTGAGAGAGAGAGAGAGTGCGTAATGCTTTGCTTTTTCCGCTCTGCTTCACCTGCTGCCCAGGTAACCCTAAGACCCCGCCCCGCCATGCCATTGGCTCCACTCAGCCCAATGAGCTTCCTGCTGCTTCCAGTGCCAGCCAATCCTGTAACGGTAGAGATCACGTGACTCTGTGCGCCCCGCCCACACCACCTCTCACCTGCAGCTGATCTTGTGTCTGCATGGCGTCTTTGTGCCGTCGATCTGGCTGCTACATGGTCCTGAAACGTGTCTTCATCGTGTGTGTTGTAAATTTACTGCAGTGTTGAAGAAACCTGCTTGGATAAATAATTGAATCCTTTCCAAACCCAAAATTTTCCAGTTCTGTTCTTTTTGTGTTAAAACTATGCACGGCTCAACTAATCAACTTGTGTTAACCGTTTTTAGCTTTTTTAGATAAAAATCCACCAAAAAAATGTATGGATCTTCTAGAAATGGCACAACAACTAGCAATAAATAGTTCCATATATATTAAATAACTATTTTTGTGTGTTATTTTGAAAGCTCTTGCTTGAAGACTGATTTTTTTAATATATTTTTTTATTCTAGGCTTTGAAATGATCATTTTATTTTAAATTATTTTAGAAGTGTAGTTAATGTCAGATTAACAAGTGGATCAGCAGTTCTTCAAGTGTTTCTAGTGCCGAGCAGAATGAGTTAACCAACCAGCCAGCCGATTAATCAACTGTCCATTTGCTTAACCAATGATCAAATCAAACAATGAACCAATAAATCAACACAGTAATTAACCAGTCAATCAACCAGCCAGCCATTAACCAATGATCCAATCAACTGACCAACCAACCAATGAACCAGTCGATCAAACAATTAATCAACCCATTAATTAATCATCAGTTAGGCAGTCAATCAACCAGCCATTTATTTAACCAATGATCAAATCAACTGACAAGCCAACCAATAAACCAATTGGTCAAACAATCAATCAACTGACCAATCAGTCAATCAATCCATTAATTAACCAGTCAATCAACCAACCAGTCATTTATTTAACCAATGTTCCAATCAACTGACCAACTAACCAATAAACCAATCAATCAACCCATTAATCAATCAATCAAGCAATCAATCAATCAGTCAATCAATCCATTAATTAACCAGTCAATCAACCAACCAGCCATTTATTTAACCAATGTTCCAATCAACTGACCAACTAACCAATAAACCAATCAATCAACCCATTAATCAATCAATCCATCAATCAATCAATCAATCAGTCAATCAACAAACCAACCAATCTACCAACTAATTTAACCAGTTTATTTCTTAATCACAATTTGAAAACAATCCCCACTGAGCAAACAAAATAACTTTTTACAGTAATCCAACAAAAATGGAAAAATAAACAAACAAAAATAATTTAAATAAATAAATAAAATAAAGTTGAGGCGTTCTGCTCAAAGTCTGTGAAACAAATGTGTTTTCAGCAGGGATCAACAACGGACTGTTGAACTCTAATTTTTCAGCACTATCAGGCAGTTTGACCTTCAACGCTAACTACCATAGTTGTTTTTATATTTATGTTGTTGTTGTTGTGTGGTTGTTTTAAAAAAAAAAAAAGACAATTCTGTTCATGTCTTTGAGCCATTTTCATCTACGGTTCCTATTTATATTGTGTCAATGTGTAAAAGTCTTGATCCACTCATCGTTTTCTGCAGTGATTTGTTGACAAACTACACATCGTTACAATTAATGCCGACTCATCAGGTACGAGTACAGAAACAGAGTGGAACACGAAGCTAAAGTCCAAAGAACAACCTTTAAAATAACCGTTGTTTAAGACCGTTACAGGAAAACCTCGCTGCTTTGAAAGAAACTGAAAACAGACGATGACTGGATCAGGACTTTTACTCAGGGTTGTGTTTGTACCAGCGTATAATCGCACATCGCCCCACCCTTATCACAACAAAGGGCGGCTCCTCTTCCTGTCCCTCTGGCTCCGGGCCGTGTTTAACCATGCATGAAGATGATTCTCAGCAGGGCATCTGTCCCTAAAACACACACAGCGCTCATCATTCCAGACATTCACCCTGCAGCCATCTGAAACGTGGTGGAGCCCACCAACAATCACAGACGGACCTCTAGGCTCGATCGCTACTGTCCCATTTGTGCACACGACCACGTCCACTTGTTGTTGGAAACCACCTCTGTATAACGTCAAGGAGGGGATTTTAAAACGCCTTTTTTTTACGCTTTGTAATTCATTTTAATGTAGATTATTAAATGTAGAGCAGATGAGTAAAGAGAAGAACAGAGTAGAGCAGTTTAGACTTCAGCCTGAAGACGAAATACCGTATTTTCCGGCCTATAAGACGCAGTTTTTTACTAATTTTTATGTCCTGCGACTTATGGGGCAAAGCGACATATTTATTGTTTTTTCCCATATTTTTAGACCAATTTTTGGCTCAGATATGACAGTTTCCATTCATTCTGACGAAAAAATGGAGCAGTACCACTTTTGGCCGCTAGGGTCCACCGACCGTTCCCAGCTCATGTGTCCGACAGAAGCCTCCTCTGCTCGGACTCACTCTGCTGCAGCACGGCCTCCTGCTCTCTGGAGCTCTGAACTACTGTTACGGTACCTTGTTAGCAAAATAGCTCATGAACCACACGACAGATTTTGATGAAACTTACAGAAAGTGATCACTGGATGGACATTTACAACGTATTAGCTTTAGAAGATGTTTGAGCAAAAATTCGATTTATTTATAATTTATTTTCGCAGCTCGCGCAACCGTTTGGAAGACGTCAAAGCGAAACAATTTAAATCCAGCTGATTTGACCATTACGTGAATTTATTAAGGAAAGGTTAAGCTCAGAAACACTTTTGCTATAATGTCAGCCAACAAATATATATTTTTAGTTGTTTATATTGTTAAATTTTAAAGAAATGAAGCGTATCCGCTCGCTGCGTGTGCACGTAGCGAAACTAATTTTTAAATCCAGCTGATCGTGCATTTATTAAGGAAAAGTTAAGCTCAGAAACACTTTTACTATGTCAGCCAACAAATATATATTTTTTGTTGTTTATATTGTTAAATTTTAAAGAAATGAAGCGTATCCGCTCGCTGCGCGTGCACGCTTCGCAGCACGCGAAATAGCAAACCTATTTTTTTAAATTCAGCTGATTTGACCATTACGTGCATTTATTAAGGAAAAGTTCAGCTCAGACACATCTTTGCTATAATTTTCAGCAAACAAACAATTGTTTTGAAGTGTTAATCTTCTTAAAGTCCTTCCGTGCGCGCTCCTGTGTTCGCCATTTGCAGCCAATCCATTTTGGGCAAAACACGACCCACATTTCCGGGTTGTCCACGGTGACGCATAATAGATGCGACTTATGGGGCGAAGTGACATATTTATGGATTTTTCCAATTTATTGGACATATTGGACTAAAGCAACTTAAAGGACGGAAAATACGGTATATCAATGTCTAAACAGAGCTTCAGTCGTTTAACTTCTAATATTGGCCTCTGATACGTGCAGATAAATTCACGACCCGTGCTGCAACGAGATTCAGAACCAGCTCAGGCTACAAGAAGATAGGAGGAGGAGCTGGAGGAGGTTTCAATCATAGAATGGACAGGATGAGAAGGGACAGCTCAGGGTTGGAGACAAAGTTAGAGAGATGAGGCTGAGATGGTTTGGACATGTGCAGAGGAGGGACAGTGGACAAACTGGACAAAGGTTGGAGTAGAAAAGGAAGACCACAGAGAAGGCTCATGGAAGTAGTTAGTGGAGGAGGGTCTGTAGAGGGTTGGACAGGGGGAGAAGGAGGTGAAGTCTAAAGGGAGCAGAAGAAGAAGAAGAAGGGTGACTGATCAAATCAACTGTGAACTTAGAGAAGTTTAAAAAATAGATTCAACTCTGAGTGTTCAGGTTGTTTTCAATCTGGATGTGTTCATGGTGCGTTCAGGCGCTGTAGGAAACATTTGACCTCCGCAGCTGCTTTGTTTCGTCATCCTTCATGATGAAGCAGTTTGTCTCTTGTGCTGCTTCACCTCTGTCCTCACCAGCAGCCTCATCGATCAGCAGGATTATTTTCTGCGTGAGGCGGCACTTCTCTGCCACATGTTCCTGTTTCCCGCAGCTGCGATCTGCAGCTCCACTCCCTTGTGTTCGATTCCGGGTCAATGACTGCGTTTTTTATTTTATTTTTATTCAGTAGTTGACTTCCTGTCTCCGACGACGATGGACGAGCCAAACAACAAACAGCTGTCCAGCTCTGCTGCGTCCCTCAGCTCACCAGAGAGAGGTGAGACGTCAGATCAGATTTGTTTTAAGTGTTTTCTTTTTTTCTTTTATTGAATGAAGCAAATATAACAAACACAACAAGAAATAACAGCAGAACAAGGCATACAATGAAATAAAATAAGAGTTACCAGGGGGAAAAAATAAAATAGAAAAAAATAATAAAATACAGTGTTACTATCAGCATACACAATTAGGTATTATTTATACATTGTGAACATGCATGCTGACAATGTTTTAACAGCCTTACGGTTTGCACAGTGTTCAATGTCTTTTATATAAGTTTCAAAGTCCTTTCATCCATCCATCCATCCATCTTCTTCCGCTTATCCGGGGTCGGGTCGCGGGGGTAGCAGCCTAAGTAGGGAGGCCCAGACTTCCCTCTCCCCAGCCACTTGGAGCAGCTCCTCCGGGGGAATCCCAAGGCGTTCCCAGGCCAGCCGAGAAACATAGTCCCTCCAGCGCGTCCTGGGTCTTCCTCTGGGTCTCCTCCCGGTGGGACATGCCCGGAACACCTCACCAGGGAGGCGTCCAGGAGGCATCCTAACCAGATGCCCGAGCCACCTCAACTGGCTCCTCTCGATGTGGAGAAGCAGCGGCTCTACTCCGAGTCCCTCCCGGATGACTGAGCTTCTCACCCTATCTCTAAGGGAGAGTCCAGACACCCTGCGGAGAAAACTCATTTCAGCCGCTTGTATCCGAGATCTTGTTCTTTCGGTCATAACCCAAAGCTCATGACCATAGATGAGGGTGGGAACGTAGATCGATCGGTAAATTGAGAGCTTTGCCTTTTGACTCAGCTCTCTCTTCACCACGACAGACCGGTACAGCGCCCGCTTCACTGCGGACGCTGCACCTATCCGCCTATCGATCTCACGCTCCAGTTTTCCCTCATTCGTGAACAAGATCCCGAGATACTTAAACTCCTCCACTTGGGGCAGGACCTCCTCCCCGACCCGGAGAGGGCATGCTACCCTTTTCCGGCTCAAGACCATGGCCTCGGATTTGGAGGAACTGATCCTCATCCCGGCCGCATCACACTCGGCTGCAAACCGCTCCAGTGAAAGTTGTAAATCACGAACTGATGAAGCCAGTAGGACCACATCATCTGCAAAAAACAGAGAAGCGATTCTAAGGTCACCAAAACGGATCCTCTCAACACCTTGGCTGCGCCTAGAAATTCTGTCCATAAAAGTTATGAACAGAATCGGTGACAAAGGGCAACCTTGGCGGAGTCCAACTCTCACCGGAAACGAGCCTGACTTACTGCCGGCAATGCGGACCAAGCTCTGACACCGGTCGTACAGGGACCTAACAGCCCTTATCAAAGGGCCTGGTACCCCATACTCCCGGAGTACCCCCCACAGAACCCCCCGAGGGACGCGGTCGAATGCCTTCTCCAAGTCCACAAAGCACATGTAAACTGGTTGGGCAAACTCCCACGCACCCTCCAGGACCCTGTTGAGGGTGTAGAGCTGGTCCAGTGTTCCACGACCAGGACGAAAACCACACTGCTCCTCCTGAATCCGAGGTTCGACTATCCGACGGACCCTCCTCTCCAGAACCCCTGAATAGACCTTACCAGGGAGGCTTAAGAGTGTGATCCCCCTATAGTTGGAACACACCCTACGGTCCCCCTTTTTAAATAGGGGAACCACCACCCCAGTCTGCCAATCCAAGGGAACTGCCCCCGATGTCCACGCGATATTGCAGAGTCGCGTAAGCCAACACAACCCTACAACATCCAGAGCCCTAAGGAACTCCGGGCGAATCTCATCCACCCCCGGAGCCTTGCCACCGCGGAGCTTTTTAACCACCTCGGCGACCTCAGCACCAGAGATCGGAGAACCCGACCCAAAGTCCCCAGGCTCTGCTTCCTCAGTGGAAGACGTGCCAGTAGGATTGAGGAGGTCTTCGAAGTATTCCGCCCACCGACTCACAACATCCCGAGTTGAGGTCAGCAGCACGCCACCTCCACCATAAATGGTGTTGGTCTCGTACCTCTTTCCCCCCCTGAGACGCCGGATGGTTCAAAGTCCTTAAAAACACAAAAAAAAATTGGCCTTTTCTTTGAGATTTTACATTTATGTATGTAGTACTTAGCAAAAATCAAAACTAAGTTAATAATAAAGACTTCTTTTTCATGTTCATTGTCATTTGCAAAGAAACCCAGGATAATGTGTTCATAAAGCAGTTGATAATCTCTACATAGGTGAGTTGTTATGAAATGGGTCAAGTCCGATCCTTCCAGAAAATCTTAGTAAATGAGCAATACCAAAAGAGATGTGGTACAGTTTCAGGAAGAGAGGTACAGAATGAACATTGTGTATTGATATCTTTTTTACATCTGCTTAAAAAATGCTTTACAGGGTAAAACTTGTGAATAATTTTGAAGGAGATTTCTTTAATTTTATTTGTAACAAAAAATTTGTGTGGTAAACTCCAAATTCTTTTCCAGTTAGCATTATTAACAAATTGCTTCCAGTAAGAAATGACATGTGGTTTTGTAGCAATTTCACTTTGAAAAAGTAACCTTATAGCTTTGTTGTTTTTACATGAAGAAGAAAAACACAACTTTCCACAGAGGGTGTCACTGAGTTTTGGTAGAGAAACCAATCTTTGATTGGAAGATCCTCTACACAATATTTTTGCACCACCTGGAATGGCTTTTATTACCATATTAAACTCTGCATGTGATACAGTTATATTATACGTAGAAACAAATTCATTATATGTCATTAAATTATCATCTGGTGTCATCAACTGTTTTACTAAAATGATGTTGTTTTCAAACCATGTTTTCAGAAAAAGACTTATTTTTGACTAGAATATTACAATTATTCCATATATAGTAGCGTTGAGTGTTTTAAGTGTTATAAGAATCTAAGCCGACAAAATGACCGATTGTTTTCATTTTGTTTCGTTTTAAGACACAAAACAAAGAAATTCAGATAAATAAATAAACAGTTTTCATTTATGATGTTTTCTTCTCTGTGTTCATGTGTGCGTTTGTCTTTTTATTTTGCCGTTTGTCGGTTTGTGACCCGTCAGTGTCGTTTGTGTCCCATCGAACAGTTTCCCCCAGCAACCACAGACCCATCAGGAGTTCCTCCAACCGCAGGAGTGTCACTGGACTCCCCGAGGAGACGTCCAGAGACAAAACCCCCACGGTCAGCTCCCCTCGCACACGCCACCGCCATCTTTAATTTTTATCATTTGTTTTGTTTTATAGAAACTGAACTTAGACATGAAGAAATTCTAACATCCCTGTTTTACCGTAAACCTTCTTTTGACATTTAAACAGCTCCTAAATGTTATTTCCTGGAGTTTAGTCCTCACTCAGATTAAAAAACACTTATAATTAAGACGCCTCCTTCCAAATGAGCCGTTCAGAACTGAACCTTCACACAATGCTACGCCTGCTGTCAGGATTTTATATTAATATATACAGGTAGTCCCCTACTTACGAACGAGTTCCGTTCCTACGTCCGTTCGTAACTCGAAATTGCTGTAATTCGAAAAACACATACACACTGGCCGCCACTGGCCGCCCCATATACTGTACATGTACGGTACTGTACAGTTACCAAGCACTTTGCCTATCCAGTGTTGGGCACCAGACCGCTAGGGAGCGCTAAAGCGCTAATCCGCTGATAGCGGACCTAAACAATTTGTTAGCGCTATAGCGGATTGACTAACTTTTATAATTCATAAGCGGATTTGCGCTATTTTTATTTAAAATGCAGTACCGCTAATAACTAATTATCTATCAGTAAAAACGAAAAAACTTATTTACGGGCTCTTAAATCAACCGGACGACTGCTCACGGACCATATCCGGTCAGCGCCGGATGTGGTCCGTGAAAAAAAGCGGTCCCCGCCCTAAGGGGGGCTAGAGAGAGCGCTCTCTCTATAGCAGTTAGCAGCCAGTGTGTTACTCTGCAGCCTTATTGCTTGTTTTCGAAGAGTCAGACGAAGAGTTTTTAACATGGAGGGTGAACTTATGGATGTTTCTCAGCGGCCTACGCGACGCGTCAGCGCCTCATTTGCCCTGTTCAAAATGGCGACCGGCCACAGAAGCGAAGGACTTTACAAGAAAACACGGTAAAAACAATTATTTCTTTGCTGAGAAAAAATATATTTCTTAGCTGACTTTATAGCACAAGGTTTTTCTGAGCTTAACCGTTTCACGAAATGGTCAAATCTGCTGGATTAAAAAAAGTAGTTCGCCATTTGCCCTGTTCAAAATGGCGACCGGCCACAGAAGCGAAGGACTTTACAAGAAAACACGGTAAAAACAATTATTTCTTTGCTGAGAAAAAATATATTTCTTAGCTGACTTTATAGCACAAGCTTTTTCTGAGCTTAACCATTTCACGAAATGGTCAAATCTGCTGGATTTAAAAAAGTAGTTTGCAATTTGCACATTATGCTAAGACATAAGCACTTTTGAAATTGCGGACCTAAATAAATTAATAAGCGCTTTAGAAATAGCTGAACTAATTTTTGGATTAGCGCTGCCCAGCACTGTGCCTATCCTAACACAGTACCTTACATAATTATCAAAAAACGCATACAGTAAATTTGGAGCCATAATGAAGGGAAAAAAGTTAATTTCTTACTGGTAGCTGGTGAATTCTTCCGTCTGTTAGCATGTTAGCTCGTTGCACCTCAGAGCTCTGCAGCTTCCTGCAGCTTCACGCGGTCCAGACTGTTTACAGTAAGGCCCGTTAGCATGTTAGCTCCATACATTTGGAGCCAAAATGAAGGAAAACGGAGTTAATAACTTACTGGGAGCTGGTGAAGCTGTTTCTCCGCGTGTTAGCATGTTAGCTCTGTGTCCCGGCAACATCCGAGGCCTCGAAGCCTTTTTTCTGCGTGTTAGCATGTTATCTTGTTGTCCTACCAACATCCGAGGCTGTCAGGCGGAGGAGCATCGAGTCAAGCTCCCGGCCGCAGCAGGCCTCTCCGCCGCCCGTTGGCTCCATGTCCCCGGTGGGGCCGGCTGATGGCAGGGACAGTAGCGGCGGGATGGTCACCGGATCCCGCGGTGAGCTGGTGGTGTCGGCCGGCGTGGTGGGATGTGACGGAGCGATTGGCGGCTGCTGCTCCGGGCCTGAGACATCCACAGAGTTCACTGAGCGTTTCCAGCTCATGTATCCGAGCCAGGCAACCTCTGATTGGACACACGGTCCGACCGTCCAAAGCGGCTGTCGAGGCCGGAGCTAACCGGAGCTAACCGAAAACTGCCGGACATTGCCGAAAACTGACGGACACTGCCGAAAACTGACGGACACTGCGTAGATCGGCTTCTAAATAATAATAATAATCATCCATCCATCCATCCATCCATTTTCTTCCGCTTATCCGGGGTCGGGTCGCGGGGGTAGCAGCCTAAGTAGGGAGGCCCAGACTTCCCTCTCCCCAGCCACTTGGAGCAGCTCCTCTGGGGGAATCCCAAGGCGTTCCCAGGCCAGCCGAGAAACATAGTCCCTCCAGCGTGTCCTGGGTCTTCCTCTGGGTCTCCTCCCGGTGGGACATGCCCGGAACACCTCACCAGGGAGGCGTCCAGGAGGCATCCTAACCAGATGCCCGAGCCACCTCAACTGGCTCCTCTCGATGTGGAGAAGCAGCGGCTCTACTCCGAGTCCCTCCCGGATGACTGAGCTTCTCACCCTATCTCTAAGGGAGAGTCCAGACACCCTGCGGAGAAAACTCATTTCAGCCGCTTGTATCCGAGATCATAGCTATTAGAGATTAATAATAATAGAGATTAATAATAATAATAATAATAATTTATTTATAAAGCCATTTAAAACAACTACAGCTGCAACAAAGTGCTGTACACTTAAAATCAAGAACATTTAAACACATAAAATAAGATTTTTCAAAAAAATATAAAAAAATATTTTTTCAATTTTTTATATTTTTTATATGAGATGCGTGACGTAACCCCAAAATTTCATAAGTCGAGGACTACCTGTATTTGATAATTTAGCTGTTGCTTTATAAAAAGAGCTGCGTCTACTCTGTTTTTAGCTTTTGTTTAGCTTGAGATTAGACCGAGTCAGCGGTTACGCTATTATCGCTGAGTCAGCATTTCTCCTGGATTTCATGGTTTCTCCAACTCGATTATTGGACTGTAGCTACTTCAGCTTACTTTTAGCTGTTTTAACCGTTCATTTATCAAAACGTTCAGCACGTTCTGGACGTTACAGCTGTGAATGTTGTTTTTTGTAATATTTTTTAAAAAATTACCTTTGGAAAAAAAAAAGAACTTTCCAAAGAAATTAAATTAACTCTGATTCTTTTTGAAAAATTATTTAGCATTCTTGCTTCATTTCTAGGCTTGAGCTGCTGTTTTACTAGTTTTAGCTTTTAGCCCCTGCTCTGCTTATTTTTACTTCAGCTTTTGTTAGACTTAATTTATTTTTTGCTACTATTTAACTACTTTTAGCCGTTATTTTTCTGGGTTAGGCTTTTTGTTGTTATTTTGCTTGTCATAGAATTAAACCACTGTTAAACTGTTTTTCGCTTTTAGCTAGTTTTACTAAAGTTGGCTTTGAGTTGCTGTTTTACTAATTTTTATTTAACATATTCTGCTCCTTTTAGCTTTTAGCTACTGTTTTGCTTATTTTGGTTGTGAGCTACTGTTTTTACTTATGCTATGGCTTTAGCATTTAGCTACTGTTTAGCAAATTTTAGCATATAATTTTTATTTGTACTTTTGCATTTCTTTCTGCTAGTTTAGCCTTTTAGCTACTGTTATGTTTATTTTGGCTTTGAGTTTCAGTTACCTAATTGGCCTTTATGTTTTAATGGAGCTAACTTTAGCTTTGGCTACTATTTTACAAATTTTAGCTTAGATTTTTGGTTTTCCTAATTTTAGCCTTTACTATTGTTTTGGTAAGGTCTATTCAGGGGTTCTGGAGAGGAGGGTCCGTCGGATAGTCGAACCTCGGATTCAGGAGGAGCAGTGTGGTTTTCGTCCTGGTCGTGGAACACTGGACCAGCTCTACACCCTCAGCAGGGTCCTGGAGGGTGCGTGGGAGTTTGCCCAACCAGTTTACATGTGCTTTGTGGACTTGGAGAAGGCATTCGACCGCGTCCCTCGGGGGGTTCTGTGGGGGGTACTCCGGGAGTATGGGGTACCAGGCCCTTTGATAAGGGCTGTTAGGTCCCTGTACGACCGGTGTCAGAGCTTGGTCCGCATTGCCGGCAGTAAGTCAGGCTCGTTTCCGGTGAGAGTTGGACTCCGCCAAGGTTGCCCTTTGTCACCGATTCTGTTCATAACTTTTATGGACAGAATTTCTAGGCGCAGCCAAGGTGTTGAGAGGATCCGTTTTGGTGACCTTAGAATCGCTTCTCTGTTTTTTGCAGATGATGTGGTCCTACTGGCTTCATCAGTTCGTGATTTACAACTTTCACTGGAGCGGTTTGCAGCCGAGTGTGATGCGGCCGGGATGAGGATCAGTTCCTCCAAATCCGAGGCCATGGTCTTGAGCCGGAAAAGGGTAGCATGCCCTCTCCGGGTCGGGGAGGAGGTCCTGCCCCAAGTGGAGGAGTTTAAGTATCTCGGGATCTTGTTCACGAATGAGGGAAAACTGGAGCGTGAGATCGATAGGCGGATAGGTGCAGCGTCCGCAGTGAAGCGGGCGCTGTACCGGTCTGTCGTGGTGAAGAGAGAGCTGAGTCAAAAGGCAAAGCTCTCAATTTACCGATCGATCTACGTTCCCACCCTCATCTATGGTCATGAGCTTTGGGTTATGACCGAAAGAACAAGATCTCGGATACAAGCGGCTGAAATGAGTTTTCTCCGCAGGGTGGCTGGACTCTCCCTTAGAGATAGGGTGAGAAGCTCAGTCATCCGGGAGGGACTCGGAGTAGAGCCGCTGCTTCTCCACATCGAGAGGAGCCAGTTGAGGTGGCTCGGGCATCTGGTTAGGATGCCTCCTGGACGCCTCCCTGGTGAGGTGTTCCGGGCATGTCCCACCGGGAGGAGACCCAGAGGAAGACCCAGGACGCGCTGGAGGGACTATGTTTCTCGGCTGGCCTGGGAACGCCTTGGGATTCCCCCGGAGGAGCTGCTCCAAGTGGCTGGGGAGAGGGAAGTCTGGGCCTCCCTACTTAGGCTGCTACCCCCGCGACCCAACCCCGGATGAGCGGAAGAAGATGGATGGATGGACTATTGTTTTTATTGAAAGTAAAAGTAAAATAAGTTTAGCTCTTTCTCTGATTGTTGTAACTTTAACAGCTGAAATGAAGTCCTTCAGCTTCTGCTCTTCACAGAAAATGTGATTTCTGTGGTTACTAATACCGTAAATGTATCTGATATTTGATGTTTTTTTGTGATTCTCTTACATAGGGGGAGACTCCGAGCACGCTGGTCCACAGTTCTTCCTTCAGAGCCAACAGTAAAGGCCACGTTATGCCCAAACGGTTTGTTAATGGCCGAACGCGCCGCTCGCCTGCTTTATCATTCGGTTCACGTCAGGACTTCTCTCTTTCAGGGTGAAGTCCAACAGGAGCCGCGCTCAGTCCCCCTGCTCCCCCGGACAGTACCCGCCATCCCCGCTCCGACAGAGAGCCGGCACCCCCGGCAATGACGACAGGGGCCATGCCGAGGTCAAAGGTCAGGGCACCCTGGAGAGGAAATCAGCCAAATCTGAGACCTCCGAGAGCAAGAAGATCCCCAAATCCACCAGCAGAGAGCTGAACGCAGGTAAACACGAGCAGACAAAACGTTCGACTCATTCAAGAGATGATGACTTTTACTTTTGTAATTTTTATACTTCTTAAAACATTTATCTTTTATTTATAAAAAATAAAAAATACCCCAGCCAGATAAATAATTTCAATTTCTTCAGAAACATTGTTTTTGTTGAAATCTGCTTCAACTTCTGGCTCTGTTTTTAAGGCTACCCTGAGCTTTTAGCTTGTCTTTTGCTACTGTTAGCTAGCCTTTTTCTGCTTTAAACTATGTTTAGCTTTTAGCCAGCCTTTGAATATTAGCTTTTAACCAAGCATTTACTACTTTAAGAATTTAGGCTGCCTTTTGCTACTGTTAGCTATCCTTTACTACCTTTACCTAGCCTTTTAATCCAATTCAATTCAGTTTATTTATATACTGTAGTGTCAAATCACAACAAAGTTGTCTCAGGACACTTTACAGGAACATTCACTTACAGAAAAGTCAATTAGTAAAGTTCTCTATCTAAAGATCTTTTACTTTTAGTTTACCTTTTGCTACCTTTGGCTTTTAGCTAGCTATTTGCTACTGTTAGCTAGTGTTTAGTACTTTTAGCTTTAACAAATCAATTTGAGCTTCTTCAGCAAATTTCATCCATCATGTAGTGCCTTAGTGTTTGCTGAATTTTTTAATTTCTGAAGTTCAAAAAGTAAAGTATGATTCAATAAAAATAATTACGGGATAACTAAAGTATTTATGATATAAATTAAATACACTCGAGCAGACTTTGTTTGATTACAAGATTATTTTATTCATTTCTCCTTCATGTCCAAATATTTATCTCAAATGTTAATTTACTCTTCACCGCCGCCTCCCTCCTCTTCCTCCACTCAGAGTCTCCAAGCACGCCCACGGGCCGGAGCGTCGGAGGAACGACGGATGCTGAGGAGGCGTCCAGGCTGCTGGCAGAACGGCGCCGTCTGGCCCGGATCCAGAAGGAGCAGGAGGAGAAACAACGGCAGGAGGAGGAGAGGTGAGCCTCCTCCTCAGTAAAGATGTGTCCTGTTACAGAATCCAAAAGCAGCTCTGTGGATGAAATAAATGACTTCTGAAAGACTCTGGGTTTAAGATCATCAACACATTAAATAAAGAGCAAATAGAAAAACTATTAAAACATTTATTAAATGCTTTGCTCTGTGATCAAGATCAGTTTTTAGATCACCTGATCTACAAGTCATTTTTCAACAGCTGCTAAAATATAATGAAACAGCCGTTTTATTTGAGCTGTTAGATGGCATTTTGCTTCTATAGCTTACAGCTCGGTTAACTACTTTTAGCTTATAGCTAGTCTTTTGATTCTTTTAACTTATAAGTAGTACAGTATTTTGCTACTTTTAGCTAACATTTAGCTTATTAGAGCATTTAGCTAATGTTTTTGCTGCATTTAGCTAGTATCTTTATCCTTTTTGCTCTTGGCGAGCATTTTTCTTTTAGCTTATAGCTAGTGTTCTATTAGCGTTAGCTAATATTTTGCCACTTCTGTTTTTAGATAGCAATTTGATTATTTTAGCTTCTAGCTAGTGTTTTATGTCGTTTTGCTTTTGGCTAGCATTCTGCCTCTTTCAGCTTATAGCTAGTGTTTTACTAGTTTTAGCGGCTCCTTTTAGCTTTTAGCCTGTGTTGTGTTGACTTTAGCTTTAACAACTCAGTTTCAGCATCTTCAGCCAATTTCAGCTAACTGAAACTTTGTTGTGTTTTAGCAGAAAAGATCAAATGACTTAAATTTACAAACGAACTGGATCCGAATCTGGGTCTGAACTGGATCTCTGGGTCTGAATTGTATCAGAATCTGAAACTAAATTAGATCATAATCTGGATCTGAATCTAGATCTGAACTGGAACTGGACTGGATTTGAACAGGAACTGCGCTGGATCTAAATCTGGATCTGGATTGGATTGGATCTGAATCTGAACTGGATCTGAATCTCAACTAGATTTGAATATGGACTGAATCTGATTCAGGATCTAGACTGGATCTGAATCTGGACTGGATTTATGTCCTGAACTTTTTTTAATTTAAATTATTTATTTTTTTAGACAAGTTTTATTGTGAGCTGGCATTGTATCAATAAAGTTATTTGAACCGGTGTTTCCTGCAGGCTGAGGCTGGAGGAGGAGCAGAGGAGGCAGCAGGAGGAGAAGGAGCGTCAGGAACGAGCTGCGCGACATGCCGAGGAGGAGCGAGCCAGGAAGGAGGAGGAGAGGAGGATCATGGAGGAGGAGGAGAGAAGAAAGAAGGAGCAGAGACTGAAGAACATGCAGGACCAGCTGGACAGAGACGTCAGTCCTCAGACACATCGTCCAAAACACGATGAAATGATTCAGTTTCAAAAAAAATCTTTCAGGTCGTTTAAATTAACAAGTCGGTAAATAAAACACGAACACGCTCCGGTAAAGAGCTCCTGAATGAAACGAGAGCGACCAAACAAACTTTAACTCTTCATGGAGCAGCAGAGGCTGAGTGCAAAATAATCTTTGTTTTTCAGAGGGAGGAGGCCTTCCTGAGGGCCCAGAAGGAGGCGGACAGGAAGAGACAGGAGAGGGAGCTGCTGCACATCCAGGAGGAGCAGGAGAGGCAGCAGAGGAAGAAGGTACCAGAGACCTCCTCCTCTGTCTTGTCACAAGATGAAGGAGGCCCTTACACGATTAATTTAAATTATAAATGTCCCCCCGGTACTGTTGATGCTTTAATATGAGCTTTTATCAGGATAATAAACAAATATTTACCAAGAATAATGTAAAAACTACAAGAGTAGTCAGGCATGAAGTGGGTTATTTTATTTATTTATGATTATTATTATCATGGAGAATGTCTGGTCCACACTGTCTCCAACAATCTGCTCCGGTGAAATGAAAATAAATAAATATTCCTCCTATTGTTTTAACTCTTCTGTCCTCCTTTAGCTTTATGACTATTCATGTTCTTTAGAGGAAAAACTGCTTTAAAATAATATTTTTTCCACATAAACTAGTCGGTATTTCAGAACTGTCAGCCTGAAAAATAAAAAGCAAATTTAAACGACTCTTTTTGAATTTGAACTCTTTAAGTATCGTTCAGGGCCCTTCAGATCTGTTGATAAAAACGAGGCCATGTTTTCGCTCAGTCTCCTGTCTCGGAAAAAAATCATGTTTCCTGACTGCTAAAGAAATTAATTAATAAAACCAAAGACAAAAAATAAATGTTCCTGATTTCCCCCCAAAAGACGATTGAAGCGTTAGTTTTGTTAAGATTTGCTGAGGTTACTCGCTGCCGGCAGTATTCAGTTCCTCGCTGGAGTCGCCTCGGCTCCTGAATTCTGAAAACGTTTCATAAATTAGTGCGACAAATCCTCTGCAAGAAAGTCACGAGGTCGTCACAGGCGTCTGAGCCCGACTAACTTGTCTCGGTGTCGGTGGACCTGCAGCGAGCTCTCCTCGGACAGGAACAAAAACCACGCTGAAGATTAATAATTATCTATAAAAAAAATCTGATTCGAATCTTCATTTCTGAAGATCTCCAGCAGATTAAATCCTAAAGACCGGGGCTGGGTGGTACAAATCCTTGGGAATGTTTAAAAATGTCCGTTCTGTGAGGATTTTATTAACGGAGTGGATAGATGAACGTTAGCTCGCAAACTTTCATCAAAGTGGACATTTTCACACAACTTCGAGTCCCCGGCTCGTCTCCAAGACCGCCATTAAACCTTGATCCTCCAGTTCTGGAGTTTTAAGGATTTTCACATGATCTTTATGTTTTTGTGTGTTTTCCAGAGGATTGAGGAGATCATGAAGAGGACGAGGAAGAGCGACGTGGAGCCTCCATCGGCTGCCTCGGGTAAATATTAAAAACCCTTTTTAAACCAAACGTTCTGCTGAGAGCTGCAGAACCAAGGTTTTCCTCTTCAATTTTTACTTTTAGCGTGACGTAGGCCTGTCGCAATAAACACTAAATCAATTAATCGTACGATAAATGAAAATTATCTACCTCATTTTCATTTATCGGCTTTATCGTTTCTTCGTGTCTCTCTCTCTACTGAAGATACTGGATGACAAAAAGCTCAACTTGGATTGTTAAAAGCAGCTAAGCTTAGAAGCTAAGCTACAAGCTAAGCTAACAGGCAGACCGGGGGGGTGGGGGGGGTGGAACCTCCGTCTTATACTGCCATCCAGTTGTCAAAAAAATGTACTACGTGCAAAACAACAAACATTTCTTATTAAATTTGACAATAATGACTAATTATTGTCAAAATTCAAACAATATTATCGTTTATCGCAATAATTTCTGAGACAATTAATCGCCCAGCAAAATTTGTTATTGAGACAGGCCTAGCATCACGTTTTTTAGTTGATGCACAGATTATTTTCTCACTGGGGTATTTTGCTTCCTATAGATGTTTAAAAAGGTTGTTTTCATTTTGAGTCAGAGCTGCAGCATCAGAGAGGCTGGAGAACGACGGTTTGACCTCAGAGAACAGACAACATGGCCGCTTCATTAGCTCAGGAGGATCCAAAGGGATTTATAATTCCTGCAGCAGAGTTACAAACTAATTAATGATTAAAATGAATGATTTCTCTGACAGTAAAGAGTCTCCACCTCGCTTCATTTCAGATTCATCAGCTGCTGCAACACTAACCAAAGACGTTTCCTCTCTGGCCTTGTGCTGTTTTCAGTGTCTGAGGGGAAAAGTGAAGCAGCCGTCGCCTCGGAGGAGGATGCACCAACTCCTGCTGGAGCCCCCAGCATCACGCTGGGGCCCCTGGAGCACAAGAGCTGCATGGACGAGCTGTCCGATGGAGTCCAGTCCATGGACGTCAGGTAAACAGAGTGCAGCTGACGAGCGCTGCAGAAGTCCAGTTAAACCCAGTTAAACCATGTCGGGTCAATCAGGTTGTTGTTGGTTTCATCAATTCTGCACATTCAAACCCTGCAGACACGTTCACTTGTGCAAATTAAATATTAAACTGGTTTGAAGGCAGCTGTTTTATTTTATTTTTTACTTCGAAGTACAAATAAAATTAAATGTTTTGACAGTTTTAGAGCTTCAAACCAGCTGAGACCTCCTCAGAGGTTTAATTTTTATTTATGCGACTTCAAAGGCTTCTCATAAGACAAAGATTTTATTTTTCTGCTTTGCTTTAAATCATAAAGTTTATACCTGGACAGCTGAACTTTATTCATCAGATTGTTTTTTTTTATTAATCCTCTATGGTTTCAGCTCAGAAACAAATTTATTTATTATTTTATTTTAAATTATTTAAAATAAATAACTTATTCTGAGAGGACAGAAAGCTTCTGGTTAAAACATCTAAGGACGATGTTCACGTCAACACCACTGAAACCAACTGGAAAATGATAAACTGACCCCCAGCCCAGAGCGAAGGCAAGCTATAATGTTTTTTTTGTCTGTTAGCAAAATATCTCATAAACTACTGGATGAATTTTCATTGGATGAACGTCTACAACTGAATAACGTTTGGACTCATCCCGATTCAAGATGGCCGCCACAGCTGATCAGCATCAGCCAACACAAACAGTTTGTTTTACTGATTGAGCTGGATTTTGGCGTGGTAGTAGCTGAGAGTGATCCGTTCTGATGTGTTTCCTCAAGAACGTCCAGGCTTTAAACTCAAAAAAGTTTTTGTCACAAAGACCTGACGTTCGTTTTTTTAAAGTTCTAACAGTTTAAACGTTCTGTCTTCCTGTCGTCGTTGTTCCTGTAAGTTCTCCGTCTGTCTCCATCAGTCCGGTGTCCCGGGACGAGCAGGCGAGCGCTCAGGAGTTCTCGCCGGTCACCGAGGGACCTGACGGTTGTCCCCTGCTGGAGCACCTGATGGACCTGGACGCTCCGGGACGAGGACAGTGGCGGGGCACGGAGACGCTCCCTTACCCCAAGCTGCAGGCCGGCAGCGGCGTCGGAGACCTGAACAAGAACCTGCTGATCCAAGCGTACAGCGCCGCCTCCGAGTCCTCACAACTCATCGCCAGCGTCGGGCCGAGCAAACTGGACGTCCAGTAGTCAGGTGGAGACAAAGACACACCCGGACTAATCTGAATATTAAAACACGACGACTTCCTGTTGTAACGTTTGCCGGTCCAGGAAGGGTTTAACCGTGACTGATTCTGTTTTCTTCCAGGAGCTGGAACGGATAAAAAGCAAAACCAAGAAATCCATCTACAAGAACCACCAGATCCCAAAGAAAGGACTCAACACCTGATCGCTCACCTGAACCACCGAACCACCAAACCACGCCCACTCATCACCGTTTGGATCTTTTCAGGCAGTGCAGACGAGTCACGCTTTCACGGTGGCGTGTCGGAGACAAAACGGCTCAGGTTCATTTCACTTCACGGTTGTTCACACAGAGAGAAATCTGATTTGACTTGAATGATCCAGAACAAGAAGCTCCCTCTGAGGGTTTGAACCAAACGTTGGACGTTTCCTCAAAAACGAAAGTTTAAACAAAGAGAGGAAAGAAATTATTGACGTTTGAACCGTTCTTTTTCCAGATCTGGAACAACCAGAACTACACTCCCACTAAGATTTTTTTCACCTGGACCTTGTCTCCATCAAGCTTCAGAAGCTCATTAGAAACCAGTTCTGAGTGTGATGGACCCAACTGTGTCCAAGTTTGAACCATCCAGCTTGAAGTTCTGCAGTCTTCACAATAGTTCTGTCCATTCACCATGAGTAAATAAATAAATAGATGTGTCCTTTTCCAACCAGTGGTGCAGCTAGAAGTTCAAAGAAAGAAATAACTCATTAAACATTAAAAAATAAAATAAAATGAACTTCTAAAAACTACAAATCTATAGAAAATTCACTTTAGTTTGTTTTTTTGCCTGTTAGGACCAAAAAAAAAGATCATAATGATACAAAAAGGGACTGAAATATGCAGCTTATGTAAAAAAAATAATTAGCACTTATCTTACTTTGACTAAATTAAACATATACAGTAGTTGAAGTAAATGTATAAAATTAGGCCAGTTTGGTGCATTTTACCTTTATTTATTCTAACTTATGTTATGTCTTGTTGGGCTTTATTAACAAAAGTAAGCTTTTACTTCAATTGTTGTTTTTTTTTACCATATTGGCATGTTTGTGCAGAACTGATTATTTTAATGAACCTCATAATCTTTATGTAACCCAACAGTTTGCCTTAAAGGTGTTAAACAATGCTTTCTAGTGGATGACAATTTCCTGCGGGATCAATAAAGTTTTATCTTATTTTAGAGAGAGGTTGCATCGTGTGGCTGGAAGTTTGATTCACAAAGCGCTAAAGAACTCCTAGCACGATCTGATCCTTGTTTGATCAACGTCATTCACACATTAGCAAATAAATCAGACAAACTGCTGGAAGAAGCCCTTCCTCGTTCTAACCTGGGAAAAGAACGGCTCAAAACATTTAAATCCCCCTAAATTAACAAGTCACCTGCTGAGTGGATGAAAACCTCACATCACATCCTGGACCGCGCCCATGAATCTGAACAGTTCCCGTGTTTGTGACGGGCCCGTCTGCACTGCCTCGAGACGCCTGCTTTCACCTGTAACCCCTGCTGTTTGACAACTTCTGTAAATAGACCAGCCGAGTCGTCGTTGGAACAGGAAGCAGCTCTGCGACAGGAAACTGAAGGAGGGTTGTTAAAAAAAACAAAAAAAGAGGCAGTTTGTGTAAAAACTGTAGCAAACTACGAGGACTAGCTAGCTGTGGTTGTAGCTGTGTAGTTCAACAGTATGTGGGAGTTCTTCTCTTTCTGTCGGTGTTTCTCGTGTTTACCCCAACACCGACCTTCTCTACTGCTGGCAGCCACTTCGACTCGATTTCAAGCCTTCCCGATGGGAAGCCTCATTTTACTCCCGCTGTCAACATGTAGCCTTTAGCTTGGGTTTCTCTCCTGCTTGTCACCTCACCGGGACGTTTTTGCACCTGCAGAGGGAAACAGAACAAACAAAACGCTGAAATCCTTATTTTTTATCAGCAGGTCGACGATTTCTCGACGGCCCGATGTGTATTTGTCGGGCTCTGACCGCAATTTATCGTGTGCACCTACTCAATGTCTCACTGCTTTGAAGACGCTAGACTAGGATCTACTTCACCGAGTCACAACAGAACACCTCAGAGGCCTTAAAACCTCTGCTTCACCACGACTGACCAAGGGCCACCTTTTCACTTGAAGGAGTCACGAAAACATTTACATTTTAGGTTTTTAGTTGTTGTTTTTTTCTTGGCTTTTGCAGCTGCGGCAGATCAACAAGTGGAACGACTCTGTGAAAACGTAGGAACAACGGGCGTTAAATAAATTCTCAACATCCAGTTAAGACTTCAGACAATAACAAAAACTGTTGCCCAGTCGGAGTCATTTTCAACTGTTGATCGTAAAAATCGACATGGAAAGCGTTTTGAAATCTAAAAATGTAAGGCGACTATCTTAATGTTGCAAAGATTTAAACGCAAACCTTTTTGCCGCCACACTAAAGGAGGAAGTCGTTTCCTCGTCAGAGCTGTGAACTTCACTGCATCCCCTGACGTTTGTTTAACTCGTCGGTTCATATGTTGCACATCGTTGTCCAGGTTCTGCTGAAACCAGTGTCTGTCTGTATATGAAGTAAACATGAAGGACATACTGTTTATCCTAATATTACTAAAACTCTGTGACACTGCAGCTTGGTGGAATATATCATTATAAATGTGGTGCATGGATACTTGCTGAAAAAGAACAATAAACTTCATCAAACCACTTGTGGCCGTGAACTTGGATGATAAAAGAAAACTTGTTGTTCAGCGAAAACATTTGAAATGACAAACGCAGCTGCTTTTATTTATGTGCGACCTTATGCTTCAACATTAAATACGATGTAAAATTACTGAACAATATCACAGAACAGAACTGTTGAAGTTCGAGCAATCCAAAAAAGGTTAAACTTCATTAACCAGAAGCTGTATTATACAAGGCTAAATAATTATTTAATGATAAAGCATTATATTGTATACGGTAATGCTATAGTTCTTCCATATTTGACTTATTGTGTTGAAGTTTGGGGGAAGGCATGTAAAACATCTACAAATTATATTTTTCTTTTACAGAAAAGAGCAATAAAATCATGACAGGAAAGCATTACACTCACTCAACTAACATATTATTTCATCAGTTAAATCTACGTATTAAAGTTTTATGAACTGGTTGACTGTGGAATTCTTCAGGTTATGTACAGAGCTCATACAAATTCCTTACCTTGAAATATTCAATCTTGTTTTATTAAGAGAGTCAGTAATTACAAATTAAAAGGACTAGAAATGTTTGGGAAACCAAAAATTCGAATAAATTCAAAGGAATGATGCACATTAGTTCAATGAATAAAACTATGGAATGTTTTGGATAATTGTAAAAAAGCTTCCTCGATGTTAAGAAAATGGTAAAAGGTAGTTTATTGAAAAATGTGAAATTGTTTAGCATATTCTTATTGAAATCGGTTGTTCTTGGCACGGAGTCGGTTTTTGGCTTGTTATGTTATATAATAACTATGTTTGAATGTATTTTATTTCATAAGTATTTTTTTTTTTTTTAAAGGAGCAGATGTTCTAAGATTTTTCTTCTTCTCTGCTGCATTTCATTTTCTTTGTAAATTGTTTTTTTGTTTTGTTTTAATAATTACTCAATTTTAACTGAAAATTAATAAAGAATAATAATAAACCCCAACAGGAACAACACAGAGCCACTGGTTCTGGTACGTGGACGACACTGGTCTAAATCCACGTGGAAGACGTAGAAGCATTCACACACATCAACTGTGGACATTAAGTTTACCAGAGACGACAAGCTGCCTTTCCTGGACTGTTTGGTGAACAAGAGATGGCGGCCTTCAACACTGAAGTTTACAGGAAACCTGCACACACGGGTCAGAGCCTTCTGTTTGGGCCTGCTGGGGACCAACAGGTCCAGATGTTGGAGATGATTTGAAAGGGGGGTGAAGGAGGCCATCAAATGAGAGACAGAAAAAAAACTATAAAGAGGAGGAGACCTCAGATTTCAACTTGCAAATATTTAAAGTGCAGCACTAGACCTGATTCCAGGTGAGCTCCACTCCAGTTAACACATGCAGGTGACCCAAACAGCTCTCTGAACCAAGCACACAAAAATCTCCACTGAGCGGGGCGAGTAACCTGCAGCAGAATCGTGTTTACACAAGAACAACCTATGGAAGCGTTTGTGTTTTTTCAATGTTTATTGGGGCAATAAAAAAAAGAGTGGGCTTTCATGAAAAAGCAGTGGTTTCCATGTCAGTCGGGTTGCCAGATAAGAAATGATGAACTATTGTCGCTTTAAAATTATAGTTTGGTCACACCTGCTGTTTCTAATGTGCTTTATAAATAAATTTGACTTGACACCCTTGCCGCCCCCCAGTTTTAGTACTTTATTACTACTACTTTATTAGTCTGCTTACTCTGCTTAGGATTTAATTTTACATTTAATTTTATTGTAACATGAAAGTAAATGAAACCGTAACAGTTCCCCGTTTCTTAATTTCATCTTGATAACATTTAACTGTTTATTGTCTCCGAGCTGGACATGTCCTCAGATTTAATTTCAGAAATATGGTCTAGGCCTCATGCAGTTCTGTAAAGCTGGCAACCCCACACCCTACAAGACTCCCGGATGAGAAGATAAACGTTTTCAGCTTCAGAATAGAAGTCCAGTTGTTGTTTTTTCAAACCCTTTCTTTTTTAAATTATCATCGCCTGGATCATAGACATATACTGTATACAGTACGTATGAAATATACGTATAATGACTGAGAATATTCACGAGCGTGTAGTTGGAGCAGGTCATAACTTCCGGTTACGATTTCAAAATAAAACAAAATTAGTTGACTTGACAACTGTTTTGCAGCATAGACTGTTGGTGATGATGTCTTGTAACACTCAATATTAGTAACATTTAGCCAGGTTACTAAATAAATATACAAACGGTGTTTCCACTAATGTATAAAAGCCAGATTCATTGAGTTTGCTTTCTTTTGAAAAACCTTCACAGGAAACGCTTAACTGGTTCCTGTCTAGTCTGGTCTGGCATTTTGGTGGCGAAGAACGGAACGCAGGGAAAAAGCAAAAAGTAGCCATTTTTTTTGCGAGGATAAACCGAATATTCCACACTTTAAGCTAGTCTTTGTTAATACTGTAAATGTTACACGGAGGGCTGTATTCTTAATTCACAGGTTGTTGTATCGCTAGTTTTGTGCATTTATCCACGCTGTAGATAGCTTTAGCCGTGGTAGCTCGTCGTGTTCGAAAGGTAAGTGCGTGATGCTAGCTGCTAACTAGCTTCTGTTAGCATTTGAAGCTATTTAGCAGCTAATGCTCAGGAGCGACGTTTGAAAAATGTGTCGAAACTCATTTAGCTAAATATTACCAAACATAATGAAAGTTATAAATTGTAAATTTACATAACCTTTTTATAATGGTGCACTTTATGTTTATATTAAATTCACATATACCTGTACAGTATCTGTTTTTGTATGGTGGCTAACACTTTTTTTGATGTTAATATTTAACCATAACCTGTTTTCCCCCCTAAAGGTTAACAGAATGTCCAGACTGAGGTCGAGATCACCAAATTACAGGTATTTTTTAAATTTTTTATAATGTTTTAACCTTGCTCTACTTGTATTTTTTAAGTTTTTTTTTTTTTTTACAGTTTGTAACATTTTGTTTTCGGTCCCCATTATGTTTTTTTAGTGGATTTCCATGGGAGGAACTTGACTTTCACCTTCGTAAAGTTGTTGAACTGGAGGAACTTCCACGGGACCACCGCTTCAGAAGGGGTTCTGAAGAACACCGGGACACCTTCAGGGATGCCATGTATCCAGGAGGCCATAAAATACCCCCACTTATTCCAGAGGATCCTCACTTTGGACAATCGCGACTTCCAGACCAATCTCTTTGCCGCCAGAGTGCGTCACCACATAGGGGTGAAATGCCGTATCCCCCGCTGGATGATAGAGGGCTTGACGACAGGCGCAGAAGAGGGTTTCTTGAAGATGTTCAGAGCTTTGAAAACAGGGAGGCGTTTCCTCAGGGGGAGCGGTTGTCGTCCATTCCAAGAGAAGCAGGGATGAGCTTGAGGAGGCAGGAGCGGGGCAGGGGTCGGGGTCGAGGAAGGTTTGAAGACTTCAACCCCAGTGAGAGGTCAAGTGACCAAAGAGTTGGGGACGTGGAAAGAGGGAGGAGGAGCTCACCGGTTCCGTTTAGAGGTAGACAAAGGGAGAATCCACAGCATGAGAGAGGACCTGCTTTTAAAAGACCAAGAGGGGAAGTGGATGACGTCGATCGTTCGGGGTAAATCATGAATAAAATACTTTCCATCACTTTCAGGAAGTGAAGAAAACTGAAGATTTTCACCTTTGGGTTTTCCGTAGATGAAGATCCCTCACTATTTGGTTTCATGCCTAATTTTTCTCTAATTTAAATAGGATTAATATATTTCTCCAATATTTTGTTACAGTATATTGAATAGTGCATGTATTTTATTTTCTATTTAAATTTATAAAATTGCAGGTTATTTGTTTAATGTTATCTAGTCTGTAACGCTATCACTCCCTAAAAAAAACCAGTGCTGTTTTTAGGAGTAAACACATTGAGATGTTAAGATGATTCCATCTACCTCTGCTGAACCGTGTCACCTGCTCTTATGCTATCAACAGGTGCGGGGGTGAGAAGGACTTTACGGATCGGGGTTACTCAGCAGACAGACCCAGAGGTGGGTTTAGAGGACATGCTCGGGGAAACCTTACCAAAAGAGACTTGCTCGTTTTCGAACACGATCACGGCATCACGCAGTTGGATGAGTATGAGGATCGCAAACGTTTTTTTGAGCCTGACTTTGAGCGGCAGAGGAGTCCCCGTTCTATGGGTTCTTCTCAGGAACGTTTCAGGACCCCAGACGGCAGGCCTGAAAACCGCTTAGAACGCCAGTTTCAAGACAATTTGAGGGATTCTAACTATCGTGACATGAGGAGGAGCCCAAACATGATGAGATACGATAATCAGGATGGTCCTGTGAGCAACAAGGGGAAGTGGAGGGACAACCAAGGACCAGGGGGAAGTTTTGAGCCTCGCAGGAGTCGATCGAGATCCCAACATCTTCCTCACGATGAGCAGAGAATCGGCTACCAACGTTCCAGTCAAGAGCGCTTTGATAAGGAGCCTAACTGGACAACTGAAGACAGACGCTCACAGTGGGAAGATGGCAGGTCCAGAAGTTTGGAACAAAACCTACGAAGGAATGAATTGGACCCTAACATGCCCGCTCAGAGTGGATGGAAAGATCAGAAAAACAAAAACATGACGATTATAACAGAAGAAACGCTCACCATCAAAGTGGACATGAGTCGACCAGCAAACCCAACAAGGTAGAGTACTTTTTAAGGATTATGTCGGGTGAGGGGTGAAAGTTCACATTTTCTTTTTCTAAACTCAAAGAAGTTAAATGAAGAAGACGAGAAGCTAAGAGGAGGATTTCATGTCAGTTGCTGTGGGATTCAACTAAAATTGATCCAGCCATGTTGTCTTCTGGATAACTTAAAAATATAATATGGACTGACATCAATCAGTCACGAATATGTTTCATTCAAGTTCCACACAAAGAGGTCATCACATTCGCAGGAAGACTTATGGAATAGTATCTGACTGCTTCCAAAGATAAAGGTTCCTCAGAAAATCTGCCTCAGTTTTTTAGGGAACATTTTAAAGAAGTGAGCTGGTTGGTGTGATCAAACTTTCGTCGCCCGTTCACAGAAAGAAGAATCACTTCAGAAGCTAACTTCGTTCAGATCAAACTTATTTTTACTAAAATGGAAGCCAAGTTGGAGAACTTGACTTTGCTGCAAAAAAAAAACAAGTGAAACAGCCCATTGATGAAACAATGACTGGTTTGTGGTCGAAAATCAAGAAACGTCAAGAATATCCTCAAGATGACTGAATCCTGATCTGCTTCGACAGTTCAATTCAACTCAAGTTTACTGTATTTATATAGCACCAAGTCACAACAGAAGTCATCTCAGGGCACTGAACAGAAGAGAAAAAAAACAAAGTGAATACTGTATGGGAACAGACTGCTGTGAGTAACTTGCATCACAAACATCTTGAACAAGCACGAAGGCAACAGTGGAAAGGAAAAACTCGGTCCAAAACGAGATGGTGAACCTCACTCAAAGGTTTGGTTGACTCGTCTTTCCCACTAAAGGCAGACGGAACGAGAGATGGCAGAAGATCTTTGAAAGACTAGAGTTTAAAACCAGTCTTCATACAACCTACAAAAGCTTCAAGAAGGTTTGAGATTTTTTTTTTCTTTGAAAGATCCAAGAAGAACTTACTAAATCCTGCTGAAGGATACAGAGGTCAGCCATTGTTAAAACTCCAGTCGGAAAGTCCAGAGGTGTGCTGGATATCTGAACAGACCAGACTCGAGCACAACGCCTGAAGACCCTGATGCATGCTCAATAATCCAGGTAGAAAAATCTAAAAAAGCTAAGTCTGGTCCTCTGGACATTCAAAAAACAAAGCAACAACAAAAAATTTGTAGAAATGTTTCGTCTTTTGTCCGAAAGACTTCCTCAGTCAGTCAAAGCCTGAAGTTTTCAGGAGGAAGCTGTAATGCTTTAAACTACTTTAAATATTCTTCAAAGTTTGTTGGAATTGCTTCCTGAAAATGAAAACATCTTCTTGTGAACAAGATCGTTATGTAAATTATTTCTACGAAAAATCAGATTCAATGAAGGGAACGGTCTTCGTGGATTGTGTCGGACCTCAAAACCATCTTCACTGGTGGTTACTTCAGACTTTGTTCTCACTGAAGCTGATGGAAGAAACCTAAATCCATTTTTGTTGCAGCTGAACCTTAAAGTGTCCTTTAACCCGTTTACAAAGTCAAAGCATTGTGGTGGAGGTTAACGGTGCTTCACCAACACGATGGGTAGTCGGAGGTGGAAGCTTAACGATAACAACCCCTTTGATGTTTCACGATTTGAAGAGCAAGTTATCCGCTAAATATAATCCTGAGAATTATAAAGAACTGGATCTCTGGTGAAGGAGAAAAGACGACTAGGTTTTTCACAAGAAGAAAACCGATTTGGATTTGTCAGAACTGAGTGATGGCCTAACAGCAAGAAGACTGACTGACCTTTCTGTTTGGAGTTTACATGTTCTCCCCAATCATGAGTTTTTTTCTTCTCAAGAATACCGGTACAGTACTGGTTTCCTCAAAACCATGCAGGTCAGCTTATTTGGTGGCTCTAAATTGGCCCTAGATGTCTACATAAAGGGTTGTGGATCTAATTTATTTTTATCGAACCCGGTGGTGGACTGAAGACCCATCCAAGATGTCTCTAGTTCTGTCCACAGGAGACAGACATGTCCCCATGACCCTGCATGGAAAGATGGGTAAAGATAACGGATGCTGCGAACCTTATTCTGATATCAGATGAAGCTGGAGACTGTTGCATCAGTCTGGGTTGAAGCGTATTGGAAGAAATATTTCCTCGAGTTCTTTACTCAACAATCTCTACCAGAACCGTGCGTTTGATAAAACTCAAGTTGTATGGATAGAAGATCCAAAGCACGACCATTTTAAAGCACAGAAATGTGGAAGTTCACACTTGACTTGCTAAGATGGCTTGCTTTTTGCCACATTAAGGAAGTTATGGGTAGAAAAAAACATGTTTTTTTTATAGCAGGAAGTACATGTTTGAGAAGAGTCATACTGGAGGAAAGCACCGCAGCACATGAAGTCTTT
>JBBPBX010003387.1:58357-73357 GCA_038048925.1 Garcialebias charrua
TAGGACTTCTTGACTTCTTTTTTGAGATTTTCACTAATGAAAAGTGCGTTATAAATTGAATTCATCATCATCAAGAAAAGGCCAAAAGACTATTGGAGTTAGTAACGATTTTGAGTCAAACTTGGCCTCAAAAGGCCAAAAAGCATCAAACAATCAGCCACAGAAGAGTTTCAGGGCTGGAGTTATCGAGGTGAAGTCTTCGTTTAATTTCCAGGACGATCGCGCTTCACAGTTTTTACAGTCGCTTTGTGCTACGTTACGTATGATGGAGGAAGACTGAAGATGAGAGGAAAGTCAGAGACCAAAATACCTCAAGTTTGGGACTGAAGTCCTAAATCATTTCCCATAAAGTGAAGTAAAGTTAGAAAAACGAGGGAAAGCTGTACTCCACCAGAGGAAATCACCCGGTGCTGACATTTTTATAAAACGGGCTTAGAGGAGTTAAACTTGTACATTTTGTGCGTTAAAGAGAACATCTGCTATGATGAGGAACTTGGCTACATTTAAACCGATTTACTTTTCAATAAGTATTTCAGAAGAAAACAGGGTTTGGATTGGAGCTTCACGTACCGGTACCTGACAAAAAATTTACAATATAAACAAAACAGACCATCCTCACGACTCCTGGACTAAAAGTCTGCGAGATCCAGGTAACTGTTGGCTTTTCATAGAACGACAAGAAGAGATGTGGAGGTTTTATTGTAGGAACAGGTAAAGACCTGAACGCTGCACGTTTTGTTTAGTCGGTATTTTTGTAAAGTACATTCAGCTTGAGATTTACTTTGTTTTTAAAACGATACGATTTAGAAAGCCCTTGTTATTGTTTTTTCTGAGCCTTAAGGTCAGAAATGACTAGTAAGAGTTAAGATGTGATCGTAAACCGTCGTGGCTGTAAAAGAAATTGAGGCTCAGAAGAAGAAAGCTGCATCTGTTCCTCAGTTTTCAACTGTCTGGAGATGATTGAGTTTCCTGCAGGCTGACAGCGTTGATCTTCCTCCCCTGTAGCTTGCACTGCTACTCTTCTGACCGGCAGCTGTCCTTCGACCTGGTCAATGTTGGTCGCAAGCGTCTGGACTTCCTGCCCATGCTGGAGCACTCTGGGACATACCGGGAGACCGAAATGCACACCGGGGCCTTCGCCCAGGAGATCATCAGCCTGGTGCACTACGTCAAAGGTGAACGACGCACACACACACACACCTGTCGGCAGGTTGTGGCGGGACAAATCAAACCTAAAACCTGTTGTGTAACGGGCTGATTGAAGATGTGGTTGGGTTTGTGTTGGTGTTCAACTATTGGAAGTACTTGAACTTTTAGTGTGCTTAAAAGGGTAAAGCTGCGAGGAGTTGATGTTTCAGGTCAAACCTCCAAAGGGAGGTGAAGAAGAGTAAGACGAGGGTTGGGGGGATTTATGAGACAGAACTACAGGAGTTAAATGGGAGGTTTACAAGATGTGACGTGCTGAGATGAGTTCAGATCTTCGTCAGAAGAAACCAAAATGGGCAGAAAAAAGAGTCCATCAGAAGAAAAATAATGTATAATGCAGCTTTAGGACTGATTCCCAGACGATTTTCACACCTGATGGGAACAGAGGAGCCTCATCTGTGAATTAGACTAACAAAGACCTTAAGAAACTCCTACTGTTAAGGTGTGAGGTGTGATTTGTCAATCTACATAGGTATGTGTGTATCTTATCTCAGCTTTTAAAACCTTGCTCCCTCACACTGCTCTTTGAATTGAGAAAGCTACTTGGATGAGAAGTGAAACGTCTTCCATTACAAATACAGTCCAGTTGTTTTGTATTGAACGTTTTTTGATTTTATCATGTCCTGGATGACTGAGAATCTTCACCAGCATATCCATCAGAAGAGTTATGTCCGTTAACATGAAGATGTAATCAAAACCAGATTGCTTTTGGACGTTTATCTACATTACGATCGGATTCTGCTACACCAAAACTTTTTAAAGTCCAGGTCTCACGGTGGAAGATTTTTATTTATTTTTTTCCCATTTTTAAGCATCGTTTCACGGCGGTGGACGTGTTTGCACACTTGCACTACCGACGCAGTCTGTAGTTATTCTGCACGTGAGGAAATCTTTCACTTTTCAACTTGTCAGAGCTTCTGACAAGAAACAAACGTGCTCAAAGTTCACAGAAACTGAACGGACCTGCGAGGTGAAGAAGGGTCTAAAAGACGCCGCCCGGGCGTGTCGTTAATCTACACAATCACAGTGCCAACTGGTGACCTGGCGTGGAAACTACAGCAAGTTCATCTTTTGTCGTCTCGTCTAAACGGTGATTGTGATGAGTGTTGCCGTGTTCCGAGTTACGTTTTCGCAAATCATCGTTTCCACAAGTTTGCCAGGGTTTGCAGCAAAACTGTTGGTGTAGCCTGAAGCCCAGATGTTTGAGTGACAATATTGCAGGTTGATTTGCTGACCCAGCTGTGCTATGGCCCATCTGGCCTCTCCTGACTCCTCCCCAGTGGACATCATCTGCATCCTGGTTGGCTTCTTCACCTCCTGCTCCTCCAACCACAGAAGAGGCCTGCCTACTTAAACCCAGCCCTCCTGCCGTTCAGGGCGGCGGTTGTCCAGACCCAGCAGCTTGTTGTTTTGTATTTGGGATGTAGGTATTTGTTCTTCCTGCTGTTGGAGTTGTTTGTTAGTGTTGGTGTAAGTTCAGAAGACCTGCCAGTTCATAATCTTCGTTTTGATTCCATGTCAAATGGATTTAAGGCTAAATGCATTGCCTTTGTTTAATTATTGAATCTAGTTTGAGTACTTTATCAAGAGATTTGTAATATATTAATTTACCACAATTGTTTGCTATTTGTTATTGCCTTTGTTAGAAAATATAATTGTAAAACATCGTTGGTAATTGGTACTTTGAAAGTACCCCACTTTTGTTTAATTTTGGTAAACCAAATAAATAATTACTTAAATGCAAAACCATTTTCCACCTGGTTTTAATGTTAACACCCCCTTGCCTGGCTGAGTCGGGTCGTAACACCTACATAACCTCACAGAACTACACAAGGCCAAGTCTGATTCTGGCAGATCCTGATCACTCACTTCATGGAGAGTTCAGGTTTTTTCCATCTGGATGCAGGTATCTGCTGCCCAGATGTTGGACGAACAGACAAAAAACTGCCGGTAATTAATCCCTGTAGCGATCGGGCTTCTCAACGAACAGTGATGATTTCCGTATACTGTAGTAGTCCCTCGTTTATCGTGGGGAATCCGTGAATAAGTGAAAAACCGCGAAGTAGGAATAGTAGTTCAAGTAGCAAGTAAAGGTATACTGTATAATATTAAGGTGTTTTAAACCCTTCCCACTCTTGCAATATTCTAAACGATGTTTGTAAACTAAACGCTGTAAAAGAGCACAGCGTGTCATGATCTCAGCTCTCCGCCTCTGGCTGCTCTGCTAACGCTCTTGGCCACGCCCACTTCTCCGCCGTAGAGCAGAGATATGACTCACTGCAAGAGGAAGCCTCTCCTGCAGCTGTGGGTTGCACACAGGTGCAGAAGGTGCTAAATTTATCTTAGATTAAAATTCCATGCCGATGGTGCGGCTCGTCCATCAGTCGGCCAGTTGTGTCAATTTTACTTTGAAAAACCACGATAGAGCGAGTCTGCAAAAAACTAACCGCGAAGTAGCGAGGGACTACTGTACTGTTATTTTACCGTCTCAATGTCTAGTATAGATGTTTTTTGTGCCTACTGAAACAGATTGCCCCATGGAGATAATAAAGATTCTTGAACTTGATGGTTGATGTGTAAACGGCTTAAACGAGGTGGGTTGAGATGATTTGGACTTGTGTAGTTGAGGGTGGGACTCTGTAGTCTCCTCAAGATTTAATCTGGCTGTTCTCTTCCTCCTCTGGGTAGAAACATGAACACAGATCTCATCTTTCAGTCTGAATGGCTCTGTTCTGCACTTCAAGTCATCAACACATTATTATTATTAAACATTAAATGTTTTAGATCACTTCAGACTTCTTCAGTCACGCGTTGAACAAATGGAGAACCACGCAGAAGGTTCTGCTGAGGGTTGGGACAGAGGAGCATAATGTGAGATGGAGGCAGATGAGCCACACCCTAAAGGGGTTCGAAGAAAGTACTGTAAAGTCCTGCAGGTGGAGCTGTGTGTGGTTCTAAACGTGTTCTGTTTACAGATCAGTACTTCAGAGGGAACGGGCTCACTCTGAACCAGCGCTTCTCGGCTCCACAGAAAGGGTTCTCTGAAGAGGAGCTGACCCTGAACCAGAGGTTCAGTTCCAGCAGGTTGGGCACATGGCAGCCTGATCAAAGATTTGCTGTGTGGATTGACAATCGGATTATTTGTAAAAATCTTACCTGGTTGTAATCCAGAGTCTGTTCTCCTGCAGAGGCTTTGATTTAAACTCCGACTCTCTTCTGGACGACGACGAGGAGTCGCTCTTCTTCAGGCTGGAGTCCATGCAGGTGAGAAATTAATAAAATGCACAAACGTGTTGGAAACGATGGATTGTTTTTCTAATCGGACTGATCGGTACCACAAAACAGCCGTCCCGAGGCCCGGGAGACCTGAGGCACGACTTGGAGAGGCGGCGCCAGGAGAAGCTGGAGGCAGTCAAAGTTACGATTCTAGGGGGTGGCACGCCGCAGCACTCCCGCAGGTGAGACTCAACCAGAACCTCCAGTAGTGCTGTGGTCTTAAAACAATCGGACCCTCCGGTAGTTTATTCATTACTGTGGTCTTAAACAACGGGACCATTTGGTAGTTTATGTTTTACGATGGTCTTAAAACAACCAGACACTCCGGTAGTTCATTCCCCGCTGGGGTCATAAAATTAAATTAATACATCATAAAATTCAGTTTATTTATATAGTGCAGTGTCACAGACTAAAATAAGAAATAAAATCCTTGTTGCAAAATTGTCATTTGACAGAACCACTCAAGTAAGAATTCATCTGTAAAGCTGGGAAAGAAAAACATTAAATGTCAAGAAAGAGCTCATTTAAAAAAAAAATGTTTTTATCTCAGCATCAGCTAAAACTGGTCACTGTCAGATTTATTTCCATCCAAAGATGTTTTTAAAATGTCCGTAAGCTCCTCTCAGCTGGTCTAAAGTTCTAAATCTGTTGCAGCGAGCCCGACTTGATGCCTCCAGCAGAACCTGAAAGATTTTGGACCGGAGAGCAGAACCGGAGACGAGAAGGAAACGTAAGAGCTGCAACTTAAAAAATACCTCGAGTGGAATCAAAACAGAGAAAATTATTTTCTTCTTCTTCTCCAGCGACCAAGAGGAGCTCCACACCGACCCAACACAGGCCCGGCCCGGTGGAACCGGTACGAAAACCAGAGACCGAACCCTGCAGGTAACCAGGAGACCCTTCCAGAACTTGGAATGTTTTTTTTTCTTCTGCACAACCTGAAAGGTCCAACTTTCAACACAAAATCTGTTTAGAGTTGTAGAATCAGAACTATTAGAACCAACTAGGGGTTGAACGTAGGGCTGGACGATATGGCCAAAATTTTTATCACGATATAGTTCTTAATTTTGGTCGATAACGATATAATTCGATATCGATTTAAACAATATAAAAGCCTAAAAAAAACTATAAACTATACAAATAAATTAATGTTCACCTTGTATTTGTATTTAGCCTCCAAAAAGATGGAAATCACCATCAAATAAAAATAAAATTCTCAACCCATTACTGTAATTCTCAGTCGGGTCATCTGGACACTTTCTTTTTCATAGACACGTTTCACCCTCCATCCTCCATCCAGTTTCTATAAAAAAGAAACTGTCCAGATGACCCGACTGAGAATTATTGGATTTGGTACCTGGATTATTGAGCATGAACTTTCTTGCCATAAAATTCTCAACTGTGCCAATATTAACAGTTTTAACTTTAAACAACAACTTTAAAATTTACAGCACTGACATTCATAGTTAATTAAATAAAACTTTTGGGTGTTGTTATTGATGAAGCTGACATAGAAATCTCATGGAAATTACTTAAGAATAAAAATCAATTGCATTACTGTATAAAGTAAAATAGTTTTTGAATGACAAAGCTTTGAATATTGTATAATGTAATGATTGTTCCATATTTAATCTGTTGTATTGAAGTTTGGGGAAAAGCATGCAAAACTATTACAAACCCTGTTTTTATTTTATAAAAAAGAGCTATAAGAATTATTAGTAGGAAGTGCTATGGTCACCCAACAAATATTTCATCAATTGAAATTATTAAAATGTTATGATTTGGTTGAACATAGTATTTTACAAGTCATGTATAAAACAAAAACTACCCCCAAATATTCAATTAAATTTTGTTTAAAAAGTTATTAAACCCTGAAGGGAATGTAAATGTTTGTAAAATCTTCATTTAGAACTAGTGTGAAGGAGCTGAGTTGTAAATCAGGAAACAGGATTGTGTTGACTTGATATCACCATAAACATTTCTAAAACTATATATTTTAAAAGATGATTAAATCATAGTTGTTGGGAAGGTGTGGTGCAGGTGAAGTGAAGGTTGTTGTTTGTAGTTATTTTGTATTTTTTTAAACAAGGGGCAGATATAACACTATTTTCGTCTTTCTGCTCCTTTTCATTCAGTGTTTTGTTTTTGTTTTATCTTGAATTTAAAAAAACATGCAGCGCTGGGGCTGTTTGTTTACGTCGTAGTTTCAGGGAAACGTTGGCTCAAACTTTATTGTTCTTCATCTTCTGACTCTCATCATATTCTATCGAGTGGAAACTCTTCAGATTAAACAAGTTAGATGTTTCCACAGCTAGTTAGAACGACTCTCCGTCACGTTTTGAAAAATAAAGAAACCGAGTAGGACTCGCTGCAGAAGAAGCCTGCAGTTTAACAAAACCGAACTACGTCCACACCGACGAATTAGTCTTTCCTCTCATCAGTGATGTCGTCTGCTTTCTCTTCGCTTGTGAAACTTTGTTCAGTCACATTCTGACGGTCATGAGCACTCGTTTGACTCGTTTTGAAGCGAAAACTTAACGCGCTTTGGAGACTAGCTTAGCTTTTAGCCTGCTACCGCTAACGCCTGCTGCTGGACTGAGCGCTGCGTAACAACGACGTCACCACGCACGTTTTGTGTCACAGCTTTTTCTGTCCGGGCGGGTTGTTGAAGCAGCCGCTTCAACCCGAACAGAAAAAGAAAAACGTCAGTGAAACGTTGTAAAATCCTATCGAAATATCGAAAATATGCTTAAACTTCATATCATCGTTATTGAATAAAAGTATATTGTGATATTTATCGTTATTTAATTATTGTCCAGCACTAGTTGAACGAGTACATAATTTTAAAACTCGACATTAACATAAAAAAACGAGTAGAACTCGAGTAGTCGATGACGTCATAGGATCTTAAGATGCAAAAAATAATAAAAATACATTCAAATGCATAAAAACGTCATTTACTAAAAAAAAAAAAGACCAACAAAACATTGGGAGCATATGTTGAGCTCCCATTTATCATACTGCAGATAAGTCACAGGAAAACCAAAACTATTACCGGTAGTTATTATTAAAAGCAAAAGTGAAAGAAACGTGTGGCACGTCAAAAACTAAACTTAAAACTGAGGCAGACAACCACCCCGCACCTGCAACAGTGCATGCAACACCGCCCCCTATGGTTCTGTAGCAGTTACGAGGAGTGGATGTGTTGGGTCTTTCCAATAATGCTTAGCGGTATGTTAGTGTTCCGGCCACACCATGAGTGAGATGGACGTCTGTGATATAGACCTGCCTCTTGTGTGCCATTACTGTGTGATTGTTTTCAGTTGCTCTGCTCAAAGTGGCTTGGTTGGGTTTAACCCACATTGGGGTTCTCAACGTGCTAGAAGTTAATTTAGTGGTGTAACTGCGATGTGATGTCACTACGAGTACTCAAGGTGGAATTAAAAAGCTCGATAGAAGTCCTAGGACTCGATCTGCCGATTACTCGGGTACTCTGTTAAAGCCCTAGAACCAACAGAGCCATGAAAGTGGTTCTGATTTGCAAAGAGTCAGTTTTATGTTTGAGGAACTTCAGACGAGTTGGACCTAAAAGTTCTGTCCAAAAGAACCTAAAAAGTCTTGAAGAGAATCTCACTGGGTTCGGATTAGTTGAGTTCATGAGGCTGCAGAACGTCTCGAATGTTCACGGAGGTTCTCAAGTTTCTGGTGTCAGATGTGTCGTCGCTTAAAATTTATATTAAAAACCATCTGAAAGTCGTCACGAGCCTTCTGGACCCGTTCCAATAAGTTTCTGTAAATTCTGGGTCATCAGAACCGCTGAAGTTAACAAAATGGTGTGCACGGCCAAGAATACAGCAAGCTGTTTTTATTTTAACCGACGCCGAACTGAACACTCGGAACAGTCTGAAATTAGCCTGGTTAAAACCAGACCCTTGTCCTTCACCTCGCTTCGTACTAGGGTCTGGACTTTCTCCATAGAGAACTGATTCTTGCTGGAGGCGTGGCCTCTGCTGAGGTTACCCAATCGTTAACGTTTGGCCGTGACGTATGGTATGTTGCAGCTCCGCGCAACATACGTCACGTTAGCCTGTCCAGTTAGCCTGGCGAGGTCCAGGCTAACTATTCAGATAAATAGCTCAGAAACCACTCGGTGGATATTTTTTCTGCTACCAGTGTGTAATTATATGGCTCTAATTTACTGACTGTTGGCCTGGTTGAAACATTTGAGATAAAATTCGATTTTTTATCATTTATTTTCGTAGCGCACCCGAGGCTGTTTGAGATTTGACCATTTCGTGAATTGATTTAGGAACTGTTAAGCTCAGGAACCCTTTTGCTATAACGTCAGCTAAGAAATATATTTTTTCTCAGCAAAGAAATAATAGTTTTTACCGTGTTTTCTTGTAAATTCCTTCGTGCCGGCAGCCATTTTAAGCAGGGCAAACTGAACGTCAGTCGACGTCGTTCAAAACTCCGCCTTCTGTTCTCTGATTGGTCCGGTCAAAAATCTACCGGAGAAATTGTTGTCTATGGGAGAAGTCCCAGACCCTAGTACAAAGCGAAGTGAAGGACAAGGGTCTGGTTTTAACCAGGCTAGTCTGAAATACTTTTCCTTTTAATTCGGGTCAATGGTTTCAGCTCGACGAGACTCAAACAGAACCCGACTCTGTTGGACTTAAAATCGTTTTGTCAGTTTTAGCTGAAAGAACAAATCACGTCTGACAATTAACAGCTTTGCTAAAACAAAAAAAATCTGTTAATATTCTTGTGCAGGAACAGGAAGTGATATAAAAGAAAAAATATTTCTTTAGATTATTTTGAGTCCCCTCAGATTAATCAAATTCAAATAGTTTCGATAAGACCAGGACGTTCCCCTTTGTCACTTCCAGTTTCTCTTTAGCCACGCGAAGTCCCGTCCTAGCACTTCCGCATTCATTACCAGGGCGGTGCACTTCCGGTTAGCGGGAATGACACAAACAAATTACTAAATACAGTACAATTAAAACATCTACATACACACCAATAATAACTCTATACAGGAAGCCCCCAACTTGATGTTTTGGACTTACGAACGCATCTCGTAAAAAAAAATAATAATTTATAATGTACAGTACTGTAAAGATACCAAGCACTTAGCCTATCCTAACATAACATAGTTAAGGAGTGAGTTGAATTGTCTCCCTCCTCCTTAGCAGGCACCTTTCACATAAAGGGAGCTAGCTCCCTTTGTGAAAGGGAGACAATTCAACCCGCTCCTTCATCTTTAAAAACTGTTAGGATAGGCTAAGTGCTTGTTGACTGTATAGTACTGTACATCTATTTCTTTATTAAAAAAAATTAAAAAATTGGTATGTGATCAGACTTGTCATTTTCGACTTACGAATGGCCTGTAGGTCCGGAACTTGTTCATAAGTCAGGGACTCCATGTACACATATAAATCCATAGCGACGTTTCCCCTACGGATAGCCGCCCTAACAGCTGCACCCACCGGTGGGCGGACGCAACAGAACTCGCTTGTACTGCCAGTAGCTCACAGCCGCTTCCCGTTTCGGGTCGTTGCCATGGTCTGCTACTGGGAGCTAATGCTAACAACGGCAGTGGATGGGATCCGCAAGTGTCGGATGTGGGTTGTATTTTAACTAAAGTATGTCACCGCCACCCGTGGCATATAGTCTATTGGATAAAATCCCGTTTACGTCCACATTAAAATGTTTTCTTCTACTTTTTGTATTAGCCCTTCACCAGAGCTTCAGGTTTGACTCCTTTACTTTTGTTTTTTCTGTATTTTAGGTCCAAACTGGTGATGGAACCGTCCGCTTACAGGAAAAGTATTTACGGTAGTCTGATCCTGCCTTCAGACCGGAACACAGAAATAAATTCATTCTTTGTTATTTTTGTGTCTGTTATTTCAATATGTAAATGTGAATTTTTCCTGTAGTGAAAAATATGTACCGGTAAATGTGAATTTCCCCTGTACTGTAGTGAATCATTAACGGTTTGATTAAAAGTAGATGCAGAATTTGGGAGTTCTGTTTTTTTTGCCTGCTGAATTTAAGGTCTGGTTCATTTACATCAGATTTGGAAATAATTTATCCCACAACTTGATTTAGAAGTTTTAAAAAAATTCTGTTCCACACACAAACTTGTTGGTTCTCCTAATTTACTGACTGTTGGCCTGGATGAAACATTTGAGATAAAATTCGATTTTTTATAATTTATTTTCGTAGCGCACCCGAGGCTGTTTGGAAAATGTCAAACCGAAACAATTTAAATCCAGCAGATTTGACCATTTCGTGAATTGATTTAGGAACTGTTAAGCTCAGTAACACTTCTGATATAACTTCAGCTAAGAATTGTATTTTTTCTCAGCAAAGAAATAATAGTTTTTTACCTTGTTTTCTTGAAAATTCCTTCGTGGCGGCAGCCATTTTAACTGACGACGTCAGTCGACGTCGTTCAAAACTCCGCCTTCTGTTCTCTGGTTGGTCCGGTCAAAAATCTACCGGAGAAATCCTTGTCTATGGGAGAAGTCCCAGACCCTAGTACGAAGCGAAGTGAAGGACAAGGGTCTGGTTTTAACCAGGCTACTAAAATACTGTAACGATAAAAAATAGAATACAAAATACAACAATAAAAACACAAATAACAAAGAATAATATTTTGAATAAAACTATTTCCAAGATGTAGTTTTAGACTTGATTAAGCAATAAGGATTAATCAAGGTATAACTTGTCTAAAATAAAATAATTATTGATATAATAATAATAATAATAATAATATTAATAATGATATAAGAATAATTGATTTGTATCAAATGTGTAACAATTTAAATCATGTTTAGCCAACGTTGCACTGATGTCATCAGGTCCTCTCCTCCAAAAAGGGCTTCAGTTTCACTGTTGGTGTTTCATATCAGCACATACAGTCAGTAAATGTCCAGCATCTCATCTATCTATCTATCTATCTATCTATCTATCTGGTGCCACCCCACTGGAGGTTCTGGATAGATAGCTGGTATTGGAGGCCAATACAGATATCGGCACGGACCCATCCCTACTTCGTACCCAACCCTGGGCTGCAATGGGCAACCCCATAATTATGGCACTGGGGCAATGACCTCCCACATGCTAACATACATGGGCTTTGACTGCGATGGCTGGGAATCGAACCCAGGTCAACTGCTTGGAAGGCAGCTATGCTCACCACTGCACCACCATCGCTAAAAAAGCTGTGGCCATATATGTATATATATATATATACATATATGTATATATCATGTACACTCTCTCTCTGCACCCTAGAAACCCAAACAATCAGGCCAGGTTTTTTTTTTTATACCTCTTTTTGCTTCCTTTCACCTGATCCCATTGCAAATAGATTGTGTGCTGGAATACTTGTTTAAAAAAATAATGCTGGGGAAATATTAAACATTGAAATTGTGATTAATCACAATATTTTTTGATTAACCATGATTAATTGCATTACTATGGACAAAATTAAATTGGGACTCAAAGATGTTTAGAGCATTTTTAAGGTACTGTTTTATATAAAACAGGTTCAATGCATTTAAAAAAAAACATTTTAACAGCAGTGTTCCTCCTAGCTTGTTATGTTATGTTTATGCCATCATGTTTAGCAACTTTTAATAAAACCAGGATGAGTTACAACATTTAATTTCCCTTTGGGATTAATAAGGTGTTTTTGAACTGAACCGAAACATTCCTGCTATGAGTTTTGGTATTTTTGGCTTTTCCGTCCATGTTTTTCAATAATAAACATAACAAAGACAAAAGTTTCTGAATCGCTCTTAGTCTGGTCCCTCACTTTGTCCGCACCAACAGGACTTCTGGGATCACTGGGACACGCAAACACCTCCACCACGATAAGGTGGCGATTCACCGGGGTGAGGGGAAGGGGTGGGGGAAGGGGTGGGGGGGATGTCTGTGTCTATGTCTGTCTGTGTCTGTGTCTGTCTGAGTCTGTGTCTATGTCTGTGTCTATGTCTGTGTCTATGTGATGTCCAGTGAATAAATTTTTCTAAACTGTGGTAAATGGACTGTACTTGTACAGTATAGAGCTTAACCATAGTTTCCGGTGAAAAACCTACACGGCACGACGGTAACAGAGTCGGCTGTCATCACCGTGCTGCAGTAAAAAAAAAAAAAAAAAGATAATCCAAAACAAAATTAAAGTCACTGGTCGGTGTTGTAAACGTCTGTGTTTGTGTGTGTGTGTGAGGTCTGTGTGTCTGCGTCTGAGTCCGTGAAGAGCATTCAGTTGGAAGCGTTTTTATTTTTCTTCCAACTGTCAGGCTTTCGGAGACCAAAGAAATGTCGTGTTTTCTTCCAGAATGATTTCTTTGTCTCTCTGGGCTGAACCTCGGTCATCTCGGGCAGGGATGTGGTCTGGACCGAAGCCTGAATCTCTTTGTTAAGCTGGCTTAAAAACGTTTTCGACACGACTTTAAGCGCCTCAACATCCAAGCCATTGCTGACTTTGAGTTGGTCGTAGGATGTTGATATTTGTTCCAGCTCTTGTTTGTGCTTCAACTCTGCGTCCTCTGCGACCTGACACAGAGCCTGGATCTCCACCTCCATGGTCAGTTTCAGAAGATCCTGCTGGCGCTCAGTTTCTGTGACCTGATTCTGTAATGTCACAGCCTGCTGATGAAGTGAGGCAAATTCCAGCTGGTATTTGCTGCTCAGATCATCAGTTACCAGTTTAGCTTCATCCAGCAGCCGCTGGAGAGCCTCAGTTTTCTCTTTCTCCAGCCGGAGTTCCAAAGAAAACTTCTCTTGGCTCACGACGTGAGCCACTTTGAGCTGGTCATAGGACGTTGACATTAGCTCAAGATCTCGTTTCGATTTCCGCTCTGCGTCTTCTGAAATTGTACGCAGAGCCTGGATCTCCTTCTCCATGGATATTTTCAGAAGATCCAGCTGAAACTTGTTTTCCGTGGCCTGATCTTGTAAAGCCACAACCTGCTGATGAAGTGAGGCGACTTCCACTTGGTGTCTGCTGCTCTGTTCATCAGTCAGGCGTTTGGCTTCATCCAGCAGCCGCTGGAGAGCCTCCGTTTTGTCTTTCTCCAGCCGGAGTTCAGACAAAAACTTTTGTTGGCTGGTCACGTGAGCCACTTTGAGTTCCTCATAATCCTGCTGAAGGAGCTTCTTCTTCTTTTGCTTGATAGAACTCTGTACCTGGGAGCCAATCTTGGCACAACTTAGAGTTTCTGCATCAGTATACTTCTGCAGTCTCTCGTATTGTTGCCGAACCTCCTTTTCTTTTTTAATAAAGACCTCTTTGAGGTTTTTCTGCTTGTCCAACTGGGTCTTGGTGTCCTGAAGCTCTTCCCACAGTTGGTTTGCACGATGGTTGGCGTTGAACGACCGTCCCCTTTCTTCATTGAGAAGGGCGTTCAGCCTGTCGATCTCGTGATAGACCGACGGTTGCTCCATCCGGGCTCCCTGGTTCCTGCCTCGTCTAGGATTGGGTTGTCTCTGATAAGACATTTTCCAAAATCCACTGTCAAAAACTTTTGCTACACTAAAACGGTCCTTCTCTGTGAAGAGGTTTGAGTGAAATGAGCTGAAGAGAAGCGTTCTGGTTTATAAACAATGATGCCATGATGTCACATGATGACATCATGGCATCATGATGCATCCTTTGATCCAAGCTGTCTTTGTGACATCATCATGATGTCACAAAGACACTATGGATCATTGGCCCTCATTCACGAAAATGTTCGTATTTTTATCCTAAATTTCTCCTACTTTTGTTCGTACGAAGCGTTCGTACGAACATGCCACGTCAGATGTTCCTTTGATGACTTTCCTTTGAAGATTCCACCTGTGATCTGTTGTTTTTTTTTTTTTAAATTACAATCTGTTCTTTGTTTGTTTATTTTTTAAATTACAATATGTTCTTTGTTTGTTTATTTTTTAATTACAATCTGTTCTTTGTTTATTTATTTTTAAAATTACAATCTGTCTTTTAGTAAAATACTAGCCTGGTTAAAACCAGACCCTTGTCCTTCACTTCGCTTTGTACTAGGGTCTGGGACTTCTCCCATAGAGAACGATTTCTCCGGTAGATTTTTGACCGGACCAATCAGATAACAGAAGTCGGAGTTTTGTTAGTTTAGCCTGGCGAGGTCCAGGCTATTCAGATAAATTGCTCAGAAACCACTCGGTAGATATTTTTTCTGCTACCAGTGTGTAATTATATGGCTCTAATTTACTGACTCTTGGCCTGGATGAAACATTTGAGATAAAATTCGATTTTTTATAATTTATTTTCGTAGCGCACCCGAGGCTGTTTGGAAAATGTCAAACCGAAACAATTTAAATCCAGCAGATTTGACCATTTCGTGAATTGATTTAGGAACTGTTAAGCTCAGTAACACTTCTGATATAACTTCAGCTAAGAATTGTATTTTTTCTCAGCAAAGAAATAATAGTTTTTTACCTTGTTTTCTTGAAAATTCCTTCGTGGCGGCAGCCATTTTAACTGACGAC
>JBBPBX010003387.1:78357-82886 GCA_038048925.1 Garcialebias charrua
AATTAGTCACAGAATACTAAATCTTTTTTATGTTCTAAAATAATGGTTTCCTGCCATGTGAGGAGTCAATGCCTGCCTCACCTGCGTGACTTGTCTCTGCTCTCCAAACTGCGCGTGGCTTTCTCTCTCTCTGCAGCGCTGTGCTGCTCTGGACCAGTGGCGGAGTTAGACTTTTATTGCTGGGGGGGCCGAGAGGGGGCCAAAGCTATAAGTGGTCCACTTACTACGGCACAGTGGGAAAAATGGTTTTATCCCAATTTTTTTGGGGGGGGGATTTGTAGACGCTATGAATTTTTGAAACAACATATTTTTTCCTTTATAATGATACAGGCTCTCAGTTTAAATTTTTGATCTGTGATCTAAATATTTTTAAGTTTAGAAACCAAGTGGTTTTCTAAACAGCTTTAGTGTTTGACTTTGTCCACACTCATAAAATACACAATGAAGTACCCAAAAAAAAAAAAATATATATATATATATAATAAATAAATAAAAAAAAATACATATATATACCGGTAAACTTAAATGGTACATATCGCCCCTTGCTGCTTTGAGCATGTAACAGTCACAAGACCACATTGAAATAAGAAATATAAAATATGATAAAAATACATTTCTGTGTTTATTTTATTTCTATCCAAGACACTATGATAAGAATGACTATATATTTAATATAGGCGGATACAGAGTACAGTATCTGTTTACAATTCTGGTTGGTGGTGTGCCTCGTGATTTTTTCAATGAAAACACTGTGCCTTGGCTCCAAAAAGGTTGAAAAATACTGGTCTAATGAAAATAAACAGTTTAAGTTAATTAGAATGATTTAAAAAATAAATAAATAAATAAATAGCTAAACAAGAACATAGTTTTGCTAAATTAGGCTGAAAAGTTGGATTAAAAATGTAGAATTAGCTGAAAAAGCTGAAACAGGCTATATACAGAAATTATTAAGTAAAATACCTTGATATCACAATATTTTTTGCCTCAATAAAAGCATGGTCCTACTTGTTATTTATTTAATTGTTCCATACATATCTTTTAAAAATGGGAGTTGAAACTGCATATTTCTTGGTGCATTTGTGTGTACAACTGGACCAGTGCTCTGTTTTTATTTTTTATTTATTTTATAGACGTTTTAATAAGATATAACACAGCTGCGGACTGTTGCTCGCTGCTCTCAAAGCCTCTCAGCTTCTGCGCAGAGAGGAGCAAAAGCCGCGCGGCTTCTCTCGTCTTCTCCCTGGCTCCCCGTTTTGCGGTGACCCCTGGAGTTCTGGTCGTTGACTCAGGGCTCGGTTCTGTCCAGAGAGCACGGGCACGCGTGCTCAGAGCTCTGCTGTGCGGCTACCTTCTGAACTCCCGACCCACGGGGAGAGAAAAAGAGAGGGGCAGATATTCCCGGAGCTTTTGCTAAAAATCTGCTATAAATCATGAAATCATGAAATAACACATTTAGTGTTATTTCTCTACCATATAAATAAACGCTCCTGTATTATTTTTAAATAAACAAATAAATAATGGCGATGCAATTTGAAAACATGGTGAGTCATGGACTTTAAAGAATTCAAAAATGGAAGGAGGAAAATAATGATTACTGTATTTTTAGCCTGTATGACATATTTATGGATTGCTTTTTCTTCTTAAATATGAAACAAACATTGAGGCGCTGAAGTTAGAACAGTTTTATTTAGATACAGCAGTTAATAGAGTAATAAACGAATTCTCCACCTCTTCAGGAGTTGGTGCTGGGTTCCTGAAACACAAAAATAAACGTTACATTAAAACGGTTTACACTTCTCCATTTTAACAGGACGAGATCATTTTCTACAGCGTGAATGTGGGTGAAATGAAAAATTAGAACTTCAGCTCTGGACGAGGGTCTGGTTTTAACCAGGCTAGAAGGCCTCAGGATTGTACGGTTTTTTGAATAAACAAATAAAATATTTGCGGATAGTTCGAGATAAATTAATTAGGGCCGAATGAACCGTCACAGTTGGAAGGATTGATAAAAAAGGATTATGACATTCTATCTCAATAATTTTAGGTTATAACACTTAAACAACGGGAAAGTTGGAAAATTGCAGTGAACCTCCCGTTAGCATAGCATATGCTGTCCAACAGCGGACACTTTATAACTTTGTAACGTTAGACAGCTCACATCGGATTCGCTAACAAAGCGTACAGTGGCGCGTCGTGTAGATAAACAATATCGACTTTAAATAATCCAAATTTAGTTTTGTAGACGAACTTAGCAGCTAACAGCAAAGCTAACGAGCCATAGGTCCGACGTGGTTTACGAGATGTAGTTTTATAATTTGTGTATAGGCTGTGAGGATATAGAACCGAACGCATCATACTTGTATTTCCCAATATAAGAAGCAGAGAAAGTGGATTACCAATTTGGAAGACGTACTTTTGTGAATAGATCCAGTGAATGTCCACGTCGTCTTGTGAGCGTCGACCCGAAGAGCAGGGTTGCCAGATCGCTAGACAAAAGAAGCGATCAGCTCCTTCAAAACAAGCACAACTAAGCGACTCAATGTCCACGAGAAGCGAAAATAAAAACCCGCCACAAGCGGCTGATCAAATTTGAAAGCGGCTCCAGGGAAAACAAGCCCAATGCCGCTGGAAATAAGCGGATTTGGCAACTATGGAAAGACACAGTTGTTTCGTGTATAGCCTGAGCAGGGTTGCCAGGTGAGAAATGTAGGATTATCGTACACCCATTATAAACAAAATAATAAGTACTGTACTGTAGCGTCTAACAGGCACTCACAGCTTTGTGGCGTCAGTACTGGGGGAACCATAGACAATACGCATTATTGTCTGGTGGTAATTAATGACCTCTACAGAAAGTCTTCTGTCACATTTAGAAAAGCAGGATTAGCTGGAATTCCAAGACGCCTTCAGGGTTAAAAAAAAAAAAACTCCGACAGACAGTTGCGACAGGCTGATGAAAACCGATCACAACTACACGTTTACAGAATGGCGAAATTATTGTATTTTTGGCCTTTGTCGGGATTATTGATCGTACAGAGGGCAAAATTATCGTACAAATACGAAAATTATCGTACAGCTGGCAACATTGAGCCTGAGTATAATGGAGACCCCTGATGGACGAAAAAAGGTACTGCAGACAGGAGCATAATAATTTCTAGAAAAAACCAAAAACAGGTCGGAGTCACTTTATTTTTTAATTTAGTCATCCAGTTGGGTTATTCGTTCTGAAACATTTAATAAAAGTAAAGGGGTGCAGGTACAGAGTTTAATAACTGTTTGGAGTCAGATGAATAAGAGAAGAGGACAGATTGGGGTTTGAAGAATAAATAATAATAATAATAATAGTAATGAATTCAATTTATAACGCACTTTTCATTAATGGAAATCTCAAAGTGCTAAGGAGGGAGTAGCCCTCACAGACAGGTCTTAAATGAATACATATTTGTAGATGTGGAAAATGGATTTAAAATTCATTCATTTCTAAATTTTGATGCACTTTTAACATGCAGGAAAGGGTTTTAACAGAACTGTTTTTTTGTATGTCCAGAAGCTCAGATTTAGCTTTTTTAGATTTCTCTACATGGATTATGGAGCATGCATCAGGGTATTTAACAAAACAGTTTGTTGAATAAATGTTTTAAAACGTGCAATCACTGATCATTTCTTTAATATGTAATGCACTTAAATGTTAAACTGAGTACAAATGTAAAAGGACAATTAATTTAATGTTAATATTTTTATAATTTCTTTATTCTTTGCACTAATATAAAGACAAAAGTGGACTTTTGGAATGAGTATTCTGGTCTGACCCCCTTGAGATCAGATTAAGCTGTATGCGGCCCCCAGATCAAAATGAGTTTGACACCCCTGGACTAACAGTTATATACCTGGAACAACAGGCCAAAATGAAAGAGCCCACATTTTACTTTGAATAAATGAACCACTGAGCTTAATAATTTCAAACTGACAATTTAGGAGGGCATGAAAATATACACGATACATAAATAAATCCAACAAGAAGGCAGGTCTTAGGAGGCTCAAGGAATTTGCTAATGATCATAGACTGTATACTAGCAAGGGGGTCTTAGAAGACCGTAAATTATATTTTCTGAAATAAAAGTAGGCTACAGTATTTTTTGATTTCAGGGTTAAATTGATTATTTCACTTTTAGGTAAACTAATGTTTTGGATCTGTTGTGCAGATCAGATTAAAAGATGCCTCCGTCGAAGGTTCCATAATAAAGATTGTTAACAGAAAATTAATTTGATCCTGGTCTGTTAATGATTTTTTTAAATTTTTTAGTTTTTCAATTTTTTAAATAGCCTCATTGAACAGTGTTGATGGAACAAGAGTGAGTCTTATGAATCCCACCTCATCTATACAGAACACATAATGGTAAATATGCATTAGGATAGGCCTCTGTCAAAACACATGCAGCATCTGACTTTTGAATCTCAGCTACTGTGGTTATTGATCAGATCGGATCAGATTTAATATGAAGGTGTGTCCAGAAACTGACTCGCTGTGA
>JBBPBX010003388.1:0-15470 GCA_038048925.1 Garcialebias charrua
TACGCCAAAAATACACTACACGCGGCTCCGCTCCGCCCCGCTCCGCAGGTCGCAGCTGAGCGAGTCCAATTTCCATTACCTGCGCTCAGCTCAGGTCCGAATAGATGCGCTGCTCCGAGACACGTGCGAGATCGCGCGATAAATCAAGTGAAGTCAGAACAAAACAATTCATTCGGTGGAAGAAGGAGAACAACTGTAGAGAGACTGCTGCCTTGATCTTCTCTCGTAAATAAGCTACATGGTTTGAGCAACAGGAAGTGATGTTTACATTTCAGAATAAAATACGTTTTTATTTATTTATTTCTTGTATTGCGTTTGTAGGCGTAGTCATAGTCATAAATATAATAGTTTAGTCATAGAATAGTCATAAATGATAGTTTGACAGCATTTTTGTACAAATAAATCCGTATAGAGCTAGGATTAGTCCGCCCGTGGTGATTTTATTTTGTAAATACGGAAGTTGTGCTCGTTCCTTTTCCTGTTGGTGCGACGTAATCTTCAAAAGTTGACTCCGGCACAGCTCCGTCATCCGGCAGAAATAGAAAAATTTCTAATTTTGACGGACTGCCGTCCGCTCTCCGCAGCTCGCCGCCGCCGTGCGGAGCCAGTGTAAACTCTGTCATTGATTATAAAGGGTGCGTATTTGCTGCGGAGGTCGGACCGGAGCGGGGCGGAGCTGCAACGCGTGTGGTGTATTTTTGGCGTTAGGAGCAAGAGTTAAGCTGAGATGAGACAAGACATCCCTGAGGTTGAGTTGAGATAACCGTTTGAGCCATACTTGAGAAATAGGATAAACAGCAGAGATCTCATGATTGTCTGCCTCTGATCTCAATTATGTCTTAGTTATTTGGAAGGAGAATTAAAGAGAACAACATGAGATGAATCTGAGACTTTAATCAGACACATCTGAGAAGTATGAGCCCTAAAACAGATCTTACCACTGTCTCTTCCCTGTCTTAATTATTTCTCTTAAATGTCTTACTGAAGCTACATATGAGAATGACATTTGAGCCATATTTAAGAAATATGAGAACAAATGGAGAATACAATTTAAAAATTATCTTTAGTATAGAATTAACTGCAAAAACAATACTCATTATTGAAAAGTTTAACCATTTCATTAGAACAATCTTTGGGTACACTGCAAATATTACCCATCTAAAAATAAGTAAAAAAAATACTAGATAATAGTCAGAATCATCTCAAATTAAGTGAAATAATCTGCCAGTGCAGTAAGATAATTGCACTTGGTAAGATTTCTTGAAATAAGTAAATATTTCTAGGCTTTAGACAAGTGAGAAATATCTTAAAACAAGTTGTAAAAACTCATTCCAAGTACTTTATGAAGTAAAATAAACTCAATTACTAGTCTTTTAATGCTTCTTTCAGTTTTCATTTTATCTCACTTTGAGAGAAAATATCTTAAAACAAGGGCAACTAAACAAGATTGATCTTCTGCTTTTAAGAACTATTAATAGATTTTCCATCTTAAAACAAGACAAAGCATTTACACTAAAATAAATCAGGCATATATTACATATGACCTTTAATTAAATTGTCTGTTCAAATTGCAACAATTGTCAATCATTGTACCGGTACACATGAATGTCAAGACAAATACAAAGGCACTGCGTGTATATAAAAAAACATTACAATTCAATGTAAATAACAGCTTTCAGGTCAAAATTTCCAACACAGACCTGGAAGTTAAGTGGAAGAGCTCTACTTCTCAATAATATGTTTCCACTCTGCCATGACTTTTTTGTATGAGCCTGTGGTGTCTTTCTCGTGGATATTGTCCTTTAAAAATTCAGTCTGAATGACAGACAGAAGGGTTGCCACACACTTTGGATAGGTGAGATGCATGGTGTAGTAGTATGCCATCAGATACAGCAAACCTTCACCAAGGTCTTCTTTGGCAAATGTAGTGATGGGAGTGGTTCCAATGGCCAAAAGACAGCGCGACTCATCCAAGACCAAAACAGGGCTGAAGAAAGATCTCCTCTGGAGGTACACAGCTGGATCTTCGGCTGGCTAAAAAATACATAAACAAAAAAAAGGACAAAAACATTTATTCAGGGTACAACAGAGAAACTGAAAAGCTACCAGATCAGTCCAAATCCTTAGCAACAAATATGTACTGTCCATACATCCATGATGACAACAATAGAATAGATGTGTAACAGAGCATATTCATATAGTATACAGTATATATATTTTTTAAAGTTGATATTCATGCCAATTAAATACCCAGTAACTTGTGCCTCAGTCACAAGAGTGAGTCCTAACGCACTTTGGGAAATGACAGATACAGTACTGCACTTCCGATGGTTAAATCTAAAATTATTTCCTATTTGGATTTTGATTATGTATACAATCATGTTGAAGGTTTTTGAAAATGAGCTTAAAGCTGCAGTATGTAGCTTTTTTTATGAACATATTTCTTCACTCTGTCACTACCTCCTGACAGACTGATGTTAGCCAGGTAATCTCTGAAAAAAAAAAAAAAAAATATTGTCCCCTTGCTTCTCCAGGTGGTAAATAAGCATTTCTAAAAAGAAAAGGTGACCCGCCATTTTCCAGCCAATAAAAACAGAGTTTGTAACCAGCCAATAAAAACAGAGCTTGAATTTGAATCAGCCAATAAAAACAGAGCTTGAATTTGAAATTCAACAGACCACAAGGGGGCAGAGCCACATATGGCTCTGAGGGGGAGGGATCAGAATGCTTTGCCTGTTGAAAATATTTCTAACTGCTGCAGTTCTACAGAAACTGCATACTGAACCTTTAAGTCAGTTTATTTACTGTTATTTTTTAAGTGTTTTCTGTGGAAATTTACAAGTGTTTCTGTGCCATTTGTATTATGGGTGGCCACCCTATGTCATGTGATAATGCTGCAGATTTCCAAATATAGATTATGCTGTTTTATGACTAGGCATGCATACAATCGCCATACGACAATTAAACTGTTAATTTGTCAAAATACAAAATGAAAGCCTTTGTGGACATATATTAACTGAAAACAAATAAGAACAAATACCAACCTGAAGGACATGAAGCAACGCTTTCCTGGCATGTCCCAGCTTCTTGGGTGGTGCAACTGGTGATGGGAAGATGGTGAGTTCCCTGAACAGGGCTATTTTTTCCTCCACTAGAACAGAATAAATGAACTTCTTAAACATTTATCTGCCCAAATTAGATTGACAGCTTCATCTTCAGTTCACAAAACAATTAGGGGTGCAATGATACTGAAAATTCACAATCTAGTTTGATACTTTAGTGTCAAGGTTCAATATTTTTTCTATACAAAAAAGAGAAATTTCCATGCCCTTCACTTTTAGTTCATTTAAATTAATTAAAACCATTAGTTTAACCTCACTGAGTAGTTTTTTAATTAAATATTGCTAAAAAAGCAAGTTTTCAGATGCAGATCCACTGAGCCTTCAACGCAGCGCATCTTAAGAAAAGTTAATAAAATAATTTTCAAAAATCTATAATGTTATTACATAGTGCATATTGAACCCAGATACATGTTGCACCTCTAGTGGTCTATGTTCAATACACAATATGTATTGAACATGCAGCATTTTTTAAATTTAATTTATCAACTTGTCTACATGTGCTGTGTAGAAAGCTCAAAGGATCTGCGTTCGACTACTTCACTTGGCAGCGTTGTCGAGTGCAGAGCCACTGAGAAACTTGCAGCTTTAGCAAAACAATTTAAATTACAAGTTAAGAAGGGCATGAAAATTTCTCTTTTTTGTATTGCAAAAACACCAAACCGTAACACTAATGTATCCAACTGAACCGAATGGTGAAATTTCTGGATCGTTGCACACAATATATATATATATATATATATATATATATATATATATATATATATATATACACAGCAGCATTGTGTATGAAAGACAGCACAATTACTAACCTCCATCCGGGTTCTTGGGTGGCTTTAACATCTTCTTCCAAACACCGTAAAACTGAACCATAGAGCAAAAGTGTTCCCATCTCTTCTTTAATTCTGTCAGACGTTGCCCTTATCCAGGATCCGCCATAGCTCATCCATCACCTATGGCGCACGGAAGCATTAACACACCTGCCACAGTGCTTTTTTTTTGAGAAACCATAATAAAAAGTAAACCACTTACATTGTGAATCTCTTTGAAGCATGGTTTTACCAAAGGAGTGGATGTCTGGGGAGGTGCTCTTTGAGGTGAAGAAACAGTTCCGGTTTCATTTGATCCAGTTGTATCTGATAAGGTGGGATTTTCATCCTAAGGAGAAAAAAAAAGAAAAAAAAAAAAAGATTGTTACAGGAGTTACAAGCAAAATGTGTTGTGCTAGGTGTTTTCAGCTCAAAGGTGGTAAAAACTTGCCTCTTTGTGAACATGAGCCCACAACTGTTTCCTCCTCATAAAGTTTTCTGGCCCTGGAAAAAGGTCTCGTAAATCATCACGACTGAGGGTCTGTAGCAAGACCTCATCTATGTTGGCAGCTGTAAACACAAATTATTAACTTTCAGAATTATAAAGTTGAGTTTACAAAAATTAAATAAATTATTTTCATATTTAAAACAAGTGTCAGTGTGAACAACAAACAATTCAGTTTGACAGTAATTTACATAATATATTTCATTTAAATACATAAGCATGGCTTACCATTTAGAACTGATATTGTAAAATCATCCAAACCATCCAGGATTTTCTTGTTTATTTAACTGCACTTTTTCCTGAGGACAGAAAGAAAGATGTCAAAGGAAAAACGGAACCAACTTACTCTGGCTTCTAACCCCAGTTTAACAAATTTGATGAAAAGTTAGTTAGCTGTTAGCTACAGTGCTGCTCACTAAGTCCTCACGTGATCATGGATCGATCTCTGCAGGTCGGATCGGAAAAATCCGATACGTAAATTATGCTGGTATCGAAGCAGAATACTGATACCGGAGCGGCCCATTCCCTATAAAGTTAACTTCATCCTGACCTAGTTCAACGTCTTTTGTCATAATTTGTCTGAAAATAATCTTAAAATAAATATATAAGTTATGATATCATTAAAAAAATGTACAGTACATATAGATCATGCCATTACCTTTCAGACGTTTTGTTTTTTCCTGTTGGCTTTAATTTCATAAACTAAACTGGAATTCAATAAAATAATTCTAATATTTTAATCAACAGAAAATGTACAATTGTCCGTTTAGACTGTAACTACCATTTGTATGTCTCAAGAAATCTCTGAAAAAAAAACTATTGTCCCCTTGCTTCTCTAAAAGTAAGGTAAGATGCAATGTTGGATGAATGATCAGTTTAAATTATAACATTTGATCGCAGACGCAACCAAATGAGAGCAAGGAGGGGGGGGGAAGAAACAGGTGCAGAACATAGCAGTCTGTTTCAAGCTTATAAAAAGCGAAAATGATGTGCATAATAATGTCATATGTATGTATGGTCATTTCTTAACCTCATTAGCATCAAGCTAACTAGCAAGCTAGCATGTTTTAAGGCAGCTAACGACTCACGGTGCACTATTAGGATTGATTAAACAAAACATGGTCACCAGGCTGTAATGAGTGCAGTAATTCAAAACTGTAAAAAATCTGAATTTGATAAAATAAAAATAAAAATGTCTCATTACCTTAGCTGAGTTTGGTCCACGTGCTGCTTCTCTCTGCTGACTGCTGTGACGATGCAAGACTCCAACAGACGCAACCAAATGAGAGCAAGGAGGGGGGGGAGGAAACAGGTGCAGAACATAGCAGTCTGTTTCAAGCTTATAAAAAGCGAAAATGATGTGCATAATAATGTCATAGTAGAACTATAAATTCTATATTAAATATTATGCCTGTTGTAATCCCCTTTTTAAAGATATTACTATGCAAGTTAATGACAGTGTTGGTATAACCCACCCCCTGCCCTCTAGCATGGATGTGCCCGCCCGCCAAGAGTTCAGAGTTCAAATTATGATTTTGGACAGGAAGCACAGATTATTGCTCTTAAAATTAAATATAGACTAGTTCAGATCAAATGTTATAATTTAAACTGATCATTCATCCAACATTGCATCTTACCTTACTTTTAGAGAAGCAAGGGGACAATAGTTTTTTCAGAGATTTCTTGTCTAAAATCAGTTTGTCAGGAGGTAGTGACAGTGAAGAAATATGTTAAAAATATATTGTTAGAAAAGTTACATACAGCTCCTCTGTCTGTTAACATCATATCTACAGGAAGGAGCCAGTGCAGAGAGAGAGATAGAGACAGAGAGAGAGAGAGATAGAGACAGACAGACAGACACACAGAGAGACAGACAGCATAGGTTTAAGTTAGCAGAAAAACAATAGAAAGGAGCAGAATTATTGCTGAAATGGCAGAAAAAAATTAATTTGGCATAAACAAGGTAAAGGTAGCTGACACAAATTGAAATTAGCACCCAGATGGTTAAAAGGATGTAAAAATGTCAAATTAGCAGAAAAAAGCTTGCAAGTACAAAAAGGGACAATTTGTTATAAAATAGCTTAAACAACAAATATGGGTGTTAAAATTACTCAAATGTAGCTTAACATGCTAATTTTAACAAAATAAATTGAATTGGCATGTGTTTTGCTAAAGTATGCAGAAAAATATTGTATTTTGTTGTATCCATCCATTATCTATACTGGCTTCTTCCTTTCAGGGTCACTGGGGCCCATATCCAGCAGTCACAGTGCGAGGAGCGGGGTACACCCTGGACAGGTCGCAAGTACATCACATTATTTTGTTGTAAAATAGCTAAAATTGCTAGAATGTGCAGTAAAACAGCTGAAGTGTAGCTGAACATGCTGATATAAGCAAAAAGAAGTAAAAGGAGCACATTTGCTAAACTAAGCATAAAGCAAACGAGAGCCACCAAAATGAGAATTTGACTTAAAAAGGCTAACTTTAATTAATGGCAGCTGAACATTAGCTAAAACTGCAGCAAATAGCCGAAAGATAAAGCAACTGCAAGAAGCACCAATAGCTCAAATTAGCAGAAACAAAACAAAATCCTAAAATTAGTTCAGTTAATAATTAGCAAAGTCAAAAGAGCAGAAACAGAACAAAATGTGTAAGGTGCTGTAAAGATTTTGAAAGATTTTAAATAAGGGTATTGAAAACAGCTCCATTCATTTCCAATAGGAAAAAAAGTGGCTGAAAAGCAAAATGGCTATTAAAAGATGAATAGCTGAAATATCAAAAGTCACAGCCAGAATGCCCCGAAGGAACTGAACATTTTGATATATGAATTGTTAGCACAAAATTTTGGGAATGAGATGCTTTTAAACAAAATGTATGGAAGACGTATAGTAACGAGTAAAAAGAGAAACACGTAAACAATACGGTGAATGCTTGTATAGCATTCCCACAAAGATCAATCATTAAAACAACTATGAAAAATCCCACGACCCACATATGAACTCGTGCCATGAATGCTTTTCATTATTAGGTGTCTCTGTATCATAAGTGTGACTTGAACAATTGTTAAAACAGTTTTTGTTACACTTCCCAAGACTTTTGTGCATAATTCAAAGCAAAACTCTATTGTAGCAGTAAAAGAAACCTGCACACTACTGTCAGAAAATCATAAATTTGACAGTAAAATATTAACATCTAGAAAGTTCACACATTTTAAAGTCTCAAAAAGGTGTGTTTTGAGCACATTGTTGTTGAATGGGTTAAGTTTTGGAACTCAAAGTTGTCATTGAGTAGTATGACTTGTGTAAGAAATCAACAAATTTTGTAAGTTGAATATTATGAATATTATGTGAATAAACCATCTCAATTTTATTTTTCCTGAATTGTCTTTATTTTGGCATGAGATAAGCTGAGATATCATTGAGATACATTTTTAATTCTTATTAAGACTCATGTGAGCGCTTGCACTCATCTCAGTTTTCTTTTGGCTGAGAACTCAAATGGAGAGCAATGAGAGACAGCCATGAGAGAGTGTGCTTCCAAGGATATCAAATTGAGACAAATTTGAGAGCAGCACATTATGTCTCATTTTTCTCACAACTGAGACAAGAAAAAGAGACAGCTGTAAGAGAATTTAGAGAACTCGCACAGTGCTCACTGTGAGACATATTTCTCAGGAGAGACATTTGAGAAGAATGAGAAAACCACTTTGGTCTTGATTAGTGCTCATTGATGTCTAGGATCCGTAAATGTGACATAAATGAGATCTTATCTTCAATTTTGCTTTGCTATGGGTGGGACCCTGTGTACATAATCTCGTTTTCAACACATGTACTACATGCGGTGCAAATGACAATAAATTCTCTCTGACTCTGACTCTGACTCTGAAGACAAAGGGACGAGCTGTCTCTGTGGACAGTCAAACCAGATTAAATGAAAGGTTAAAAAAAGTTTAACATAACCAGAAAATGTAAGGGTTGTTTGAGCTGAAAGAAGAAAAATAGCTAAAAGCTGAAACTAGCAAAACAATGGCTAGAAGCTAAATGTGGCAAAAAGCATAAAAAAGCTAAAAAAAGCAATATGCTAACTAAAACTAGCTAAACAGTGGTTAGAAGCTAAATGTAGCAAAAAGCTTAAAAAAAACTAAAACAAGCAATATGTTAACTAAAAGTTAAAACTAACAAAACAGTGGCTAAAAGCTAAAAGTAGCAAAAAGCTTAAATAAAAGCTAAAGGAAACAATATGTTAACTAAAAGTAGCAAAACAGTGGTTAGAAGCTAAATGTAGCAAAAAGCATAAAAAAGCTAAAACAAGCAATATGTTAACTAAAAGTTAAAACTAACAAAACAGTGGCTAAAAGCTAAAAGTAGCAAAAAGCTTAAATAAAAGCTAAAGGAAACAATATGCTAACTAAAACTAGCTAAACAGTGGTTAGAAGCTAAAAGTAGCAAAAAGCTTAAATAAAAGCTAAATGAAGCAAGTAAAGCTAAAACTAGCCACACAATGGCTAGAAGCTAAACACAGCAAAAAGCCTAAATAAAAGCTAAAGGAAGCAGCAATGGTATGACCACGTCTGTCACACCATTACATTTTATACTCTGTTTGAAGAAACAGCCGAACATCAGCTGAAGTGTGTTCTACTGAGAGATCTCTGCTAACAGAAGCCCTGCAGCAAAACATTCAGACGTTTATTCATCAAACGTAAAACAAGAACTCTGAGAATAAAAAAAGTAAATTTTTGGAGGATGACGTTTCTTTTCTGAACGCAGTGATTTCACAGGAAGCCCACGGGTCGTCTTCCTGCTCGCATTTGTTCTTCGATTGAAGCGACTCTCGGCTGATGCTTCCTCTCACTCCTCTGAGAATGAAAACAGGAACCAGAAGAGGCTTTGGTTTTCTGCAGCTGGAGTGGTCCTCGCCCCCAGACGATAATGTTTATGAATATTCAGGTGAAGCTGTGTCCCGCTCCGATGCAGAAACGACCTCATCCACACATCAGATTTACCTAAATGAACGCCTGACTGTGATCGTAGAAAAAACACGACTGAAAACCCGACGAGTCCTCCGTGTGAACGTTCAACTCGTGTCTTCGGCTGCTTTCAACGTGCTGCAGTTCTTCAATAGAGACAAGAACTCTGGCGCTTCATCAAGCCGAGCTGATTCAAGAGAACGCAGAAGGAACGAAAATCATTAAAAGCATCTGTTGTAGCACCACGCAGTTTAAACTGTTTACAGGAAGAACTGTTATGTTAACTTCATACGTTTGGAGACAGAGAAAGATTTTAATAACTTACCGAAAGCCGTCTGCGCGTGCTGCCTTTAGCTGCACCTGTTAGCATTAACCCCTTAGTTTATTACAGTATGCTTAAAGTATACCATTATACCACTTTTTCATATACTCCCAATGCACTTGCTATCTTCTAGTTCACAGTTTAGTTTATTGGAGTATCATTTAAGTTAACATTTTTGAATTTCTAAAACTAATGCCATGTTGTCATTGCTTTTATTTTAAAGTATAAAATGAGTATACTGTACTCTTAGTACACTTAAATAAACTTATTTTTAGTATATCTCAGATAAGTACCTAAAAGTATACTTCAAGTCAGATTAGCCTTATTTTAAAGTATAAAATAAGTATATTAGTACACTTAAATAAACTTTTTTTTAGTATATCTCAGATGAGTACTTAAAAAGTATACTTCAAGTCAGATAAGTACCTAAAAAGTATACTTGAAGTATACTTTAATATACTACTTTTTGCTAAGGGAAAACCCGATGGTTCTGACTAAAACGAGACCTTTAGAGAAAGTTATTTAGAGGACAACCTTTCCACACACGGGTTTTTTAATCTCTAAAACTAACAAATCTTTGGACATAACCTAATTCAAGATGGCTGCCACAGATAGTCAACATCAGCCAATACAAAATTGGCAGTTTCACAAATACTGAACTAAAGTTTGGTGTGATAGTATCTGAGCTAAACTTTGGCGTTACTGTTGAAGTCAACCCTGTTTCTGTGTTAGCAAAAAAATCTCATGAAGCGACTGGATGGATTTTTTTTTAAGGTGAGGTTATCCCATTTCAAGATGGCCGCCCCAGCTGATCAGTCTTGGACTGCATGAAAACGGTCAGTGAATTTTCCAGATACTTACCGTATTTTCCGGTGTATAGGTCGCACCTTTTTATGTTTTTTTCAAGGCCTGCGACCTATTAGCCTGGTTGATACCAGACCCATGTCCTTCACTTCGCTTTGGACTAGGGTCTGGCATCTCTGCCATAGACAACGATTTCTCCTGGAGATTTTTGAATGGACCAATCAGAGAACAGGAGGCAGAGTTTTGTTAGTTTAGTCTGGTGAGGTCCAGGCTATTCAGATAAATTGCTCAGAAACCACTCGGTGGATATTTTTTCTGCCACCAGTGTGTAATTATATGTCTTTAATTTACTGACTGTTGGCCTAGATGAAACATTTGAGATAAAATTCGATTTTTTATCATTTATTTTCGTAGCGCACCCGAGGCTGTTTGGAAAATATCAAACCGAAACTATTTAATATCCAGCAGATTTGACCATTTCGTGAATTGATTTAGGAACTGTTAAGCTCAGGAACACTTCTGATATAACGTCAGCGGTGAAATATATTTTTTCTCAGCAGAGAAATAATAGTTTTTTACCTTGTTTTGATGAAAATTCGTTCGTGGCGGCAGCCATTTTGAATGACGACGTCAGTCGACATCGTTCAAAACTCCGCCTTCTGCTCTCTGATTGCTCAGGAACACTTCTGATATAACGTCAGCTATGAAATATATTTTTTCTCAGCAGAGAAATAATAGTTTTTTACCTTGTTTTATTGAAAATTCCTTCGTGGCGGCAGCCATTTTGAATGACGACGTCAGTCGACGTCGTTCAAAACTCCGCCTTCTGTTCTCTGATTGGTCCGAACAAAAATCTACCGGAGAAATCCTTGTGGATGGGAGAAGTCCCAGACTGTGCAGTGAAGGGAAATGAGAATTGAGCGGAGCTGTGCAGGAAGGCGAGGGCCAGGCTAGCCTGCGACCTATACTCAGGTGCGACCTATATATGGCTTGTTATCACTTTCGGCGAAACAAATTTTTAAATCCAGCTCATTTCACAATTACGTTCATTTATTAAGGAAAAGTTCAGCTCAGACAATATTTGCTATAATTTTTATCAAACAAATAATTGTTTTTAAGTGTTAATCTTCTTAAAAGCCTTGCTGTGCGCTCCTGTGGCAGACATTTGCAGCAGAGCTAAACGTGGGTGCGACCTATACACCGGTGCAACCTATCTAGGGATTTTTCCAATCTATTGGTAATAATTGGACAATGCGACCTATACACCGGTGTGACCTATACACCAGAAAATACGGTACCTATAATTTGGCCTGGTGGTTGCTGAGAGTCATTACCAGCACATGCAATGAGTGCACCACAGAAAATTAGTTTATATCTGAAAAGCCTTTGACATTTTTGTTGCTGTTTTAGAAACGAGGAAGAAGAGTGAGGGTCCAGAAGTCCAGGTAGGAGAAGCACAAGGTGGTGGTGGAGAGTGGGCAGGCAGGTAAGTGACCACGTTTTTTTCTATTTCACTTATTTCTTTGAAATAAGTGAATTTTTAGCTGCAGCCTCACTGAATTTAGAGTCTTTAGAACCAACATGCCACATAGGTGCAATTTGAGCAACCAGGTTTTAAATACAGGGGTTCTATTTGTGTCTGTAATATTTTGTTTCCTAGCTCCACCCACATTGGCCCCCATGTTTAATCTGGTGTACACGTAAGTGAAGAAAGGCAGTTTTCAAGTTAAACTGATTTACCATCGGTGTGGTTTGTAGACATGGACTGTGGCCCCTGAAGAGAGCTCCTCTGGTGTAGGAAACCACATTGAGAAGGATTTAAAGTGCCCGTAAAGACTTTTGGAAACATTTTCAACTTTTGTGTCATCTTGTAAGTTGTTGCACCAGCTTCTTTACAAAACAATGATGGACGAAACTCCTTCATACCGTTCTTCACTTCTTAACCACTTACGTTCCGGTAATTTTATCTCCTTGTTCGTCCCAAAAGTCTGCAATTGATCAGCATATACCTGCTTTTAATCAATCAACATGTGATCCCTATGATGTGTGCAGGAAATGTGATACATTTTTATTTACAAATGGCATGAGGGTCATCTCTGTTTTTAAGTGTTTCTTGTTGCAAAAGTATGTACTGTATACTATAAGAGATTGATTTTATTTATCCTCCTATTGCTGGTCTTCTCTGTAAATGAGAACAAATTCTCAATCAACTAACCTAGCTAAATTAAGGTTAGTAATATAAAAAGAACTAGAGAAATTGCATTTCCTGTGAAAATGCAGAATGCTTATTGCTGAAGAACTTGCTGAAAAACAGCTGAAATTAGCTAAAAGCATGCTGAAATGTAGCTAAAGTGGAAGAACAAGCCTATGTTAGTAGAAGAAAGCAGAAAGAACACATACTGTATTGGCTGAATTAGTTTTTAAAACGCAGAAATTAGCTAAAATAGCTGAAAAGTAGCTGAAAAGGCAGAAAGAAGCCTAAAGTACCAGAAGAAGGTCAAAGGAGGTGGTATGAGCTCAAAGAATATTAGCTGAAAAATCAAATTTTAGCACAAAAACAGCTAAAACATAGCTGAAGTAGCAGGAAAAGCTGAAACTATCAGAAAAAGCAAAGGAGCATAAAAAGCTTTAATAATCAGAAATAAGTTAATTCGGTGTAGCGGAAATTATTACAAAAAACTTTAATTTTATCTGAAAACAGCCGAAATTAGCTAAAAAATGCTAACAAGTTAGGTGACAAGTTAGAACAACCTAAAATTAGCATAAGAAAGTGTAGGAGTTGTGGTTTTGTCCCTGGTGTCGGGTTTATGTCTGCGTTCCCCCAATTTTCTGTTTCTCTTTGTTTGTGTTCTTTAGTATCTAGCCCCATCTTGTGTCATGTTCATGTGTTGCATCTTTTTTCTTGGCATCTGTGATTACTCACAGGTGCCTTCACTTGGTCTAATTGGTGTTTCCTGTATGTGTCTGTGTTAGTCCTTGTCCTAGCGTTGTCTACTGTTCTCTGGTGATGAATTATCTCTATCGTGAGTAATCCCTATCATTATATATTTGTTTTGCTGCCCTGTCAGCTCTTTGTTTTGTTAATAAATCTCTTATTTTATATATACAAAGTACATCCCTAGTCCTTGCCTGTCTTCCTGCGACACTGGGTTCACCAGCACCAGCCGATTGTGACAGAAAGCAGAAAAAAAAACGTTTGCCCAATTAGGCTGAAAGAAACTGAAATGAGCTCAAAAAGTGGAAATTATCTGAATAAAGCTGAAATTAGCAAAAAAAAATAAAAAAATAAAATCTGAAAAGTAGCAAACAAAGCAAAAAGAAACTGAAAATACAAGGAAGTGGAGAGAGCACATTTTTTTTAATGAATTAGGCAGAAAAAAGTTGAAATTAGTGCAAAAACTGTAACATTAGCTGAAAAAGCTTAAATTAGCCCAAAACAGCTATATAGTAGCTGAAGTAGCAGCAAAAGTTGAAATTTGCAGAAATAAGCTGAAAGGAGCATAACAAGCTGAAATTAGCAGAAAAAAGTTAGAAGGAGCACAAAACAGCTGAAATTAGCTGAAAGTTGCTGATTTTTTTATTTGCACAGGACAGCTGAAAGAAGCTGAAGCAGAACAAAATGTGAAAGGAGCACTAAAAGGTTATAAACACATCTAAGGATTTGAAGGAGGTAAAATGAGCTCAGTTCATTTTCTATGAGGAAAAAAGTGGCAGAAAAGGCTAAATATATAAAAAAGCTAAAGTTGCATCAATACCAAAAGTCATAGCAGGATGGTCCTGAAAGAGCCGAAGGTTTTGATTCATGATTGTTGAAATAGGTTGAAAACTGCAGGACAAAGAAAAATGGATCACAATAGTGTGAATGCTTCATAAATATTCACACTATTTAAAACAAAACAAATGGGCGCAGGAGAGTTGAGCGTCTCCGGTTCATGCAGCGTCTTCAGAAAACAAAAGGAGTTTTGAGGCGTTTGTCAGGCAGAATGCCTTTTATCTCAACCGTCAGAGCTAATCACGCACCGAGCCAGATTCTGCAGGGTGTGCTCTGGCACCGCTTCCCTCTCCGGTCTGCAGCCAGCACTGATCATCCTGACTGAGGGATTCAAAGAGCCCCGGCTGCACCGCAGTCCTTCAACTGCCACATCCATCGCAACCATCACCCCCTTCCTTTGGACGGAGCTGAAACATGAAGTCATCGTGGATCCAGCCACCTACAGCAGTCTCTTGTTTGGATTGGCTGGAAGCGTGCATGTGAAATGACCTCGTGTTAGCCTCATCCAGGTGCTAATCCTTCAGATTTAACAGCTTTTTTCTACTTGACGGCAGATTTCACACTGATAAATCTGATTCACTGTAAAAGGAGTTGGGCTTTCTGCTCTTGGGGGAGGTAAAAACCCTTTGGATTTAAATACGATGACACAAACTAGCTGTGTTTTTAATTCTTGTTGAAGCAGCAGATGTGCGAAGGTCACCGGGTCAAGACCAGAGACTTGAGTAAACGCCAATCAAAACGCAGAACAAAATTATTATTTAACTGGAGTTCTAGATCAAAAACTAAAAATAAAATTCAAAGAATAACAGATTAATAAAATGCCTTGGTTCAGCCAGGGGGTGGAAGGAGTCTGCAGCTGATGTGGTCCTGTAGGCATCACTGGGTCGTGACCTCCAGCTTTCACTGGAGCTGCACAAGCAGCTGGGATGAAGATCCGCACCTCCAAACCTGAGGTCATGGTCCTCAGTCAGAAAAGGGTGGACTGCCCCCTCCATGTTGGGGGCGAGGTTCTGCCTCAAGTGGGGGAGTTCAAGTATCTCAGGGTGAGAGAAGAATGGACTGTGCAGCGTCTGCAGTATTGCGTACTCTGTGCCGGTCTGTCATGGTGAATGGGAACTCTGTTGTTCTATGCCCCCCCCCCCCCACCTATGATCATGAACTGTAGTAAGTTCT
>JBBPBX010003388.1:15589-39825 GCA_038048925.1 Garcialebias charrua
AACAGGAACAATGTATTTCATAATATCATAATAATATCATAATGGTGTAGTGGCAGAGAATCGGACTTGTTATCCGAAGGACCCAGGTTCGAACCCCGGCCACGGCACACACCTTGGGGTGTCTATGAGTGCACATCTATTTCCCCAGCTCCCCGAGCGCGACAACGCTGCTCACTGCACCACCTGGTGGTGGTTGGGTTAAATGCAGAAGACCAATTTCGTCTGTCAAGTATGGGAACATACACAGATGACAAATGTGACAAATTATTATTATTATTATTATATCATAATAATATCATAATAATATCAGCCATTACATCGGTTTTATAAATGGGCCCATAATTAAGATGAGACAGAACTTTACTGATCCCGCAGGAAAATGATGTGCCAAAGTTTCAGTACAAAGGAACATACACAAGGAATCACACCAAGACATATACCGTATTTTCCGCCTGATAACTTGCACTTTTCTATAAGGCGCATTGTCCAATTATTGGCAATAAATTGGAAAAATCCATAAACATGTTGCACCTTTATTTAAGTTGCATCTATTATGCGTCACAGCTACGCGACATGTCAGCGCTTCATTTGCCATGCTGAAAATGGCGGCCACAGAAGCATGCACGGAAGGACTTTTAACAAGATTAACATGGTAAAAACAATTGTTTGTCTGCTGAAAATTATAACAAAGATGTGTCTTAGCTGAACTTTTCCTTAATAAATGCACGTAATTGTCAAATCAGCTGGATTTAAAAAGTAATAATATAATAATAATAATGAATTCAATTTATAACGCACTTTTCATTAGTGAAAATCTCAAAGTGCTACACACATTGGCCCTCATGCACGAACATGTTCGTATTTTCATCCTAAATTTCTCCTACTTTTGTTCGTACGAAGCGTTCGTACGAACATGCCACGTCAGATTCAACAAACTCTCCTATCCACAGGAAAAGTGTGTAAACGAGCTGCGTAAATTTAATGAATCCCACCTGTTCTATTCACCTGCGCGTGCTCGCGGAGAGGTCATTTACATAATTCCCACCCCTCAAAACACCATATAAGGCTACGTTTCCTGCCTCAGAGGCAAAACGTGTTCGTTCATAAAATGACAGCGAAAAGTAAAAAGAAGAACTCTACCGGTGCGGAGATTGAAGTTCTGCTCTCTGAGGTCAAGAAAAGAAAATCTGTCCTTATTAGCAGCGTCACTCATGGGAGTAAATGACCAACTAAAGCCAAAGAATGTTTGTTTATAAGAAATGTGGACCTTAAAATATACACGCGACCTGGTGGCCAACTGGGTAAAGCATTGCACTGCTTATCGAGACCTCGTGGGTTCGAGTCCCACGAGGTATGACTATTTTTTTTTCCCTTCTTTCTTTAGATTATTTATTCATTCCAGATTAAAAAGACTTTATGCTTCATTTCTTGTTGTATTGTAAATAGTTTTCTTGTGTTTTTTAAATCTGGAATGAATTAAAAGGAGAAAAAAAAAATGTTGTCCCATGTGGGACTCGAACCCATAAGGTTCGGCACTGCGACGCAACGCTTTACTGATTGAGCTATCTGACAGCTATGACTGCGACAGGAGGAGGTCAATGTAAAGTCTACGTTACCGAAGTCTGCGTTACTGAGACAAATTAAACTTAAATTAATTCATAATTTAAGTTGGTTTCAGTTTGAGATCTTCATATTGATATTGTAGTGTTAGAAAACGGCATTGATAACAAATTGATTTTAATTTAAATACTTTAATCCGTTAGTCATTATTACATTTAAAATTATAATTCGACTTCAAACAGAACCTATTGTCAAGAACAATTGTGGTGCGTGACTTTTTTAAACTCTAAATATTTTCTAAATAACGAAATATGAAGTTATTAGTGGAGAAATTCCGTCTGGATGACAGCAGACTGACGCTCCTAAAATATACGACAGGTCCGGACCACTCGTAAATTTTGTTCGTATCTGAAAAAAATCGTAGGATACGAAAACATTGTTGAATGCCACAAATGATCCTAAATCACTCGTACGCACAGTTTAAGAACAAATCTGTGCGTACGAACGGTTCGTGCATGAGGGCCATTGAATGCTACACACATTCATACACCGGTAGCGGCAGACTACCATGCAAGGTGCTTTCCAGTCCTACCGGGAGCAACTCGGGGTTAAGTGTCTTGCCCAAGGACACAACGACACATGGTGTGGGGAACTGGGATTCGAACCCCCAATCTTCCGATCGGGGGACGACTGCCATTACCACTACGCCACGGCCGCCCACTAAAGTAGTTTAGCTTGTGCACCCGGACGGGTGGGACCACAGCATTTTCTTTAAAATGTATTAAGATAAACACTTAAAAATACATTTGTTAGCTGACATTATAGCAAAAGTGTTTCTGAGCTTAACCGTTCCTTAATAAATTCACATAATGGTAAAATAAGCTGGATTTAAATTGTTTCGCTTTGACGTCTTCCAAACGGTCATGCGCGCTGCGAAAATAAATTATAAATAAATCGAATTTTAGCTCAAAATTATACAAAATTCTCATACAGCTAACAGTTCCCTTATCAGTCATGTCACTCGGTGCAACATAATGCTATGGGAAACTGCGCTTCCGCGCGGTTACCTGACGTAATACACTCACGCCTTTACGGCAGGGGCGTCAGCGTCACGCCAGAGTCCCCTCCCTCTGGGTATTTAAGACGCGGACGCCCATCCTACTTTCTCTTATTGCCCTTCACCTCGCTTAAACCTGAACACTCTTCTCGGATCTTCTCTGTACTTCATCGCTCGACCAGAGGTGAGCTTGCTCCCTACACAGAGCGTACAGAGAATTTTTTCCTGCGGACTGCCGGGCTGGCGAAAGCTGGTCCGGCACATTTTTCCTTCACCCCAAAGTTTTCTTCTCCTCTCTCCACAGACTGCTTCGCTCGACGGCGCTGACTGCGCAACACCGCTACCCTGCTAACGAGTAGCAGGCTAGCCGGTGAAAGCGACGCGAGGAGGGAGACGTCTCGGGACAACGTTAGCACTGCTAACGTGCTGTTGTTTATAATGATGTTTTTCTACTACATTAGGGCTTAGTGTATTACTAGTTGATGTTTTTCTTAGTTAATCCTAGGTGTTATTACTGTTTTTCTCTTGCATGTTGTTGGATGTAACTGGGACCCTGTGTACATAATATCGTTTTTATCACATGTACCACATGTGGTGCAAATGACAATAAAGACTCTCTGACTCTGACTCTGAGCTTAACTCTTCTAAGCCATGGCTCCTGAGAAGGTAATGCTCAAAGAAGACCAGCAGGCCAGCGAGCCCCAGCTCCCGTGCCTTTTTCTCTTCTGCTTTTCTGCTGCTCGGTTAGCGAACGCTAACTGCAAGGCATGCTACCTGCTAAGCTAACGAAGCTAAAAGGCCAGCAGCCGCAAGCAGCTCGGCGAGAGGCCGTCCTCGGACGAGGAACTCTGGCAAGCTGTGAGCTCCGGCTCCCGAACCTGCTTCAGCGGATCTGGATACCCCCTTTTCAGCAGCGGACACCCACGAGGCCTGTCCGGTCTGCTCAGGGATGCTACACGCGAAGACACTCAAAGTTTTTCTCGCGGATGACCCCGGAGAAAGGAGAGTGGAAATCTATCAGCGTTGCTGACACGATTAGCGCGGCTACGAGAGGACAACGGAGGACTCCATTGTGAGGTATGTGAAAGTGCTTGGTCTAGCTTGCTAGCTAACCTTCTCATATTTGCCTGTTTCGCTATCCTGTGCGGCCAAATCGATGGTAGAATTCGTTGCATAACTAAGTGTTTTTTACCGATGCTGCGCTGCTTGAGGGCCCGTCTTAGCATCGCTAGCGGGCTCAAGAGTGCCTCCACGTTTAGCCCCGCCTAACAAGAAGACTCGTTGCACAGCACAGTCTAGGAGGAGGAATTTCAGCTACCTGTCCAACTGCGCTACCTGGTAGTTTTCCCATGCCACGACGAGAACATCGTGACGCTGAGAGCTTGTCTACCCATGAGGCTATGGATGACTCTCTGACGATACCCATGTCAGGGCCCGAGGGACCTTGGTGGGATGGACAAGGACGAGTGACCTCGGTGCTGCAGGCCTACCAGGCAGGAAAGCTGTAGGAGCTGCAAGGGGCCACCAGCAAAAGAAAAGGAAAGTCTGAGATGCCCCTGCACCATTACAGGCACTCTCACTCACAGGGGGAGAGAAAATGCAGAACTTTTACCACCAATACAGTACCTATGTCAGAAGAACACAGACTAGCTGGTTCGGAACGTTTAAACACACAAGAACACCCAGACCCTTGTGTAATAAAGAGAAATTGCCATCCACACATGACAATAAAGTCTCAGACTACTGAATGCATCCTGGTTGCAAAATGGGAACAGGGCTTCAGGTTTGCCCGCCCACGCGGTACAGGAACCTGACCTTTTGAGCCCAGACTTCACTTGTAAAAGGCTACAAGGAGCTGGTGGTATGTGTGTGCGCACTAAACATAACTCGTCTACTGTATGTGTAAAAAAAAAAAAGGAACAAACACTGTTTCATGCATATACAAGAATGAAAGTACCAAAGCACAGACTGCCCTGGTTCTTGACTCGAGCCCCACTTTTGTGAAACACAAACTACTAGGTCAGACTATGAACCGCAGTAGGACACACAAGTTCTGCCTGAGACAGTCAGATCTTGCGATGTCTTCTGTTGGACAGACCAGCCTGCTCCAGAGTACGCGAGAGGGGTCGAAGGCCACCCCTCCGGCACTCAAACATGACAAGCAGCAGCTAGACATCCCTTCCAGGCTTATGGCGCATGCGCAGGCCTGGAGGACCTGTCTGCCAAACGAATGGATCATGACATGCGTTGTAGGCTCAAGCTACAGTTCATCAAAGGACCCCTCCCCCTCGTGGGGGTGCTGTGATCGAACATTAACCCAGCACGCGCGTACGTGCTGAGGGAGGAAGTGTCAACGATGCTACAGAAAGGAATAATAAGTATTGTTCCAAAACACAAACTACGCTCTGGTCATTGCAGCAAGCTCTTCCTGGTGCCCAAAAGAGATCACTCCCTGAGGCCGGTCCTGGAACTTAGGACTCTGAACAAGAAAATAAGAACTTTCAATTTCAAGATGTTCACACTGTGGCAGGTCCCCCAGTCCGTGAGACCTGGGGACTACACATGTACAGTGGATTGAAAGACGCCTATTTCCATGTGGACGTGTGGAGGAGGCACAGGAAATTCCTCCGGTTTGCCTTCAAAGGGAAGGCTTATGAATTCAAAGCCTTACCCTTCAGTTTGAAGACTGCTCCTCGTACATTTACTAAATGTCTGGACGTAGCCCTGACCCCTCTTAGGATTCAAGGAGTCAGGATTATGAACTACCTGGATGACCTCCTAGTTCTGGTCGGAAGCAGAATACAGGCCCAGTCACACTCCTGCAAGGTGATCTCTCACCTGGAGTCTCTCGGTTTTGTCATAAACCTACAAAAGTGTGACCTGACCCCATCACGGATTACCGTATTCCTGAGAGTGCAGGTCGACACCATCCGGTACAGAGCATGGCTCTCAGAGGAACGTGTTTCCTCGATTCACCGTTGCCTGGCAAAGTTTAAACTGAATCAGCAGGTCCCCCTGAAAACGTGCCAACGCCTTTTAGGTCTCTTGGCGGCAGCCATACCCTATGTGCCACACGCATTGCTGAAGATGCGGGCCCTGCAAATATGGCTAAACCAACAAACACGACCTGCCCCGTCTGGGCGAGCAGGAAAGCTTAGAATTGATTCAGAGTGTCTGAGGGCCCTGAAACCTTGGAGGGGCCTGTCTGTGTTCACAGAAGGGGTCTCGTCAGGTAGGGTGTCATCCCATGTGGTCATCACGACGGACGCCTCGAAAATAGGATGGGGGGCAGTCTGTAGAAATCAGAATGCCCGAGGCCTCTGGAATGAGCAGGAAGCAAGATTGTACATCAACTTCCTGGAATTGTTGGCCGTATTCCTGTCAGTAAAATACCTCTTTGGTAAAGGTCTGATCGCGGGACAGCACATCCTGGTGAAATCAGATAAGAACCACGGTGTCCTTCATTAACTGGGAAGGGGGGACGAGATACCAAGCCCTCCTCAGCCTGACACAGAGGATGCTCACAAGGTACGCTCCAAGATTATTGTCGCTCAGGGCGACTCATGTTCCGGGTGAACTGAATTACGGAGCGGATGCCCTCTCAAGAGGGCCTCTTTTGGAATCAGAATGAAGACTGAACCCAAGAGTTGTGGATCAGGTCTGGTCACGGTTTGGGAGAGCCTTGGTGGACTTGTTCCCATGCAGAGCCAGCTCACAATGTGACCTCTACTCCTCTACAGTGTTGGGGTAGTTACCCAAAATAAGTAATTAGTTACACATTACAAGTTACTTTAAAAAAAGTAACATATTACACTACTTAGTTACTCAGTTCTGAAAGTAACTTAGTTACATTACTTTCGGATTACTCTAAGACCTGAGATTTAACCTGTATTAATTTTTGGATTTTTCTTATCCGTTTGCAGGCAATAGCAGCCTTTTCTCTTTTAAAGTTGGCTGGGTTGATCCAATGTGCTGTCATGCCCAAAAAACTTTTGTTATGACAGGTCCAAATATCTGCAGTAGTTGACACATACTCAAAGCCCTCAAACGTTTTTTTCAGTTCATTTTCCATCTTCACATAACACTGGTCAAGGTACTTTGAAAACGTTTTTCTGTCTGACGATACCAGTTCACCTCCTGTTGTCTGTATTTTGCTCAGAATTCTTCGGAAATACGGGGACTCAACTGTTGAAATTGGCAACACTTCGTTCACTACGTACGCTGCTACAAGTTTGTTTACCTCAGCCTTTGTAGTGGATGCCTGGCGGTGAAATTCAAGCCGAGCCTGCTTACACGGTGGCGGCATCAAACTTGCTTCACCATCCCTCTGCGGCTCTTTAGCAACTAGCTTAGCATTAGCGTGTTGTCTTTGTAAATTTCTCGCGACAAAAGAAAAATAATGTGAATACTTCCATCCATAAAATGAAATCGCCGCGTTCTCCTCCATCTCCGCCATGTTGTTCATTCATTCCCTCCAATGTATGTCTATGTACCAGTCCTTTATATGTCTATGTACGTTGACGTATGACGTTCCGACGTCATCGCGTACGTCTTTGTTTTCTCCCCGTGACAGTCATGCGTCTGCTCCGTCGTCCCACAACTTTTCTCCGAAAGGTAAATTAAATATATTTTTTTAAACTATTCAACTAAAGGTCCTGATTGTAACGCAAGTAACCAATGTAAGGTTTTGTTAGTAACTGTAATATATTACAGGCATTTTCAAAGTAGTGCGTTACACTACCACGTTGCTGAAAAATGTAATGTGATTACTACTTAGTAACGCGTTACACCCAACACTGCTCCTCTATGAGGGAAACAGACGCACCGTTGGGAACTGATGCTTTGGCCCATGATTGGCCAACAGGGGTGCTGTATTATGCTTTTCCACCTGTCCCTCTGATTCAGGTGACACTGGAACGTATACGTAAGGGAGCCCTCTCCCTGATACTAATAGCCCCCAGGTGGCCACAGAAACCGTGGTTCCCGGAACTGATCTCAATGTTGTCAGGGATACCATGGCAGTTGCCTTCTTACAGAGACCTGCTGACTCAGGCACGTGGGCAGCTTCTACACCCACGTCCGGAGCTGTGGCAGCTTTCAGCCTGGCCACTGAAGGGAACTGGCTGAGGGCCTAAGGCTTGATCGTCTTTGTTTCCAACAACAACAGCATACACAAGGGAGACCCTTGGTGTTTATGTTTACTTGGGAGATGTTCAGTGGGAGGGTTCCCCTCTCCTCTGACAGTTCTCCAACATCAGGATGGGCCTCTTTGACAGTCCTAGTAAGTTGTCTGCTCAAGAAGCAGATGAGGGACTCGTGCGTGCCCCTTGTATATATGAAAAATTTCCCCTGGGGACCTGGAAGGTTACCCTGTGCTTGAACTGGGTTCTCTACCTCCCCATTGCTATCTGATTGCCAGTGGAGTAATGGGTCCCTTGCTCTTTTCCTCCTGCTTCTCAAGATTTCCAAGGAAAAAGGAGATGATGAGTAATCACACTAGCGGAGCACACTTATGCTGTCTCTAGCTGGTGTTTCATCTATGTGTCCAGTAGTAACATCAGGCTGATGTTTCTACATGTGGCATTTTTCTTCTCAGGCTATGCTCTCTACATACCTTGTAGAGAGCGGCTGGGAAATGCCTGCCGTATTAAGGCAGATGTTCTCACATGCATTTTACTGAGCATTTCAAGGGCGTGATTGAATTACGTTCCCATAGCATTATGTTGCACCGAGTGACATGACTGATAAGGGAACTGAAAGTTATGCACCATAACTCATGTTCCCTGAAGGAAGGGAACGAGGTGCAACATACCTGGCCCTTTCAATGCTGAAAGCTCGGTGAAGTGCATTTTAGAGAAAGTAGGATGGGCGTCCGCGTCTTAAATACCCAGAGGGAGGGGACTCTGGCGTGACGTTGACACCCCAGCCGTAAAGGCGTGAGTGTATTCCTTCAGGTAACCACGCGGAGGCGCAGTTTCCCATAGCATTATGTTGCACCTCGTTCCCTTCTCCCTGGCAAAAACTACTGTAGTTGTTTATGATTCATTTTATTAACTGTAAGTTAATTCAAAACAACAAAAGGTTCTGTGTCGTCTCAGCCCTGAAAACACACGGGACACCACCTCCAGCTCCTCGGTATGGACGCAGTGGACAGAAGAAAAAGCAGTCCCAACCACCTTCAGGATGCTCCACCTGCCTGTCAGAAAGCAAACAGGGTCTCAGCTGCACCCAACATTGTCGTGGATGCAGGTCTCAGGAGATGAAGCTCTGGCCGAGACTCTCTGCATCATCTTCTTCTTCTTGGTTAAAGTAATCCTGGCTGCAATTACTCTGTGTGGCTGCTGGGTGCTTGAGTCATCACAGTTATCTGAAAAGAACATTTTAAAGGATACACAGTACATGTATTGTTAAATTCATTGCAATTGCTTTGGTTTGCATTAAGAAATATTTTCTCATTAATCTTATCAGCTGTGCTGTGCCCAGTTTTGATTAGCTGACACATAGCTTAAACAAATACTGTATACACGTCCTAACAAATATATATTGTACAAGCTTATATAATGTTTCTAAACACGGATATTTGGAAACCAAATAAAAGATTTTACCACTGTTTGGTGCTAATTTATAGTCAATTCAAAAAATGTGTGTTTAGTTCTGGGTTGCATAACAAAAATAAGCCAAAGCGTCAAACAAAACGAGGGTAGGAGAAATCAATATTTTATAATAAAATTTATTATGAAACGTTACTTTTGTAATGTGCTAAGTAATAAGATGTGGCAAATTAAAGTGACAAACGACAAAAACACAGCTGTACACTGCATGCCATGCAGCTAAACACAGGTTTTTAATGTGTTCTGTGTTCAGAAGCATATGTGTGTGATTAAATACACACAACAACATTTTAGAACTGTTATTTTAGTACAAGTTTAGGCATTTACTTACTGAAGATGCGACTATCCGCCATTTTGAAATCTAAACTTGGAGAGGGGTGGCAGGGTTGCCAGATCTCTAGACCGAAAGAAGCGATCAGCTCCTTCAAAACAAGCACAAACAAGCGACTCGCTCTTTTAAAAAAAGCCCCAAAAAAGCACCCCATCCCATTGTGTAAAAAAAGGCAGTTTTAAACAGTATAAACATATTTATTATGGCATTACATATAACAAGCAAAATTATACATTAAAGAACGTATTCAGTCTAAAAAATAAAAATACATTTTGCATTTTTCTCCCATCTGTGGTCGTGGTCAGATCCAGTCTTGAAGAGCACGCTCTTTCTCCCAATCTTTATTATATTTTTTCCATATTTACCCCACTTAGAGCTCATATTAGCGTTGTCTTGTCTAGACATTTCACTAAATTCTTTAGTTTGTAGCAGGTCGCTTTTGTAAATGAGCCCTCGAGGCTCAATGAGATTTACCTGACTAAATAAAGGTTGAATGAATGAATGAATAGACAAAGAATAAATAACAATGTTGCATTCGCGTGTAGTCGGATGTCCCGTGAAGAAACACGGTTTTTAATTTTAAACTCACTTTGAAAGTAATTTTCATTAATTTATCATTTTGTTTGCTAAAAACTAACATAGTTGAATGATACAAGATATATATGTTGTGTCACTATATGCTGCTCATGCTGACTCATCATTAATTGCTCGCGCTTATATAGTTTTACCGGCTCTGACTGTCGCTTGCGCCAACTGCACCTGAACGTAACATCCGCCTTGACGTAACATACGTGGAAGGGGGGCGTGACAAACTACCTACCACTCGCATTACTGCTCGACTGAAAAACAAGCACAAATAAGCGACTCAATGTCCGCGAGAAGCCCAAAAAACCGCCACAAGCGGTTGATCAAATTTGAAAGCGACTCCAGGGAAAAACAAGCCCAATGCCGCTTGAAATAAGCGGACTTGACAACTATGAGGGGTGGGAGTTTACCACTAGAGGGGGCGTGAACACAGGACAACCCCCAACCTCCTCTCCTGCTCGTCTCTCGACACGCCCATTTTGAGGGAAATTTTGAATCTGGTCTGGGGGAGGAGTTACCGTCTCAACCTGTGTTGAGTTTCACTTTAAAGACGGAGTTTGTTGAATTGCAAACTTGGTTTAAATTAAACAAACTATCATTAAACCTAGATAAAACAAATTATATGTTATTTAGTAATAAAAAGAAAATTATGGATTTTTCTTTTAAAATTGATGATGTTGAAGTTAGCAGAGTAAGTGAGGTGAAGTTTTTGGGTGTAGTTATTGATGACAAACTGTCGTGAAAACAGCATATAAATTTGGTTAAACTTAAAGGTATTGTGACATGATTTTATAAATTTGAATATTTGTCAGAACATATATATCTTATATCATTGAGCTCTGTTCGTTTTTGCAAAATAAATTATAAATATATTAAATTTTTATTCCAAGTTATGGTAGTTTTTTTCTCTGGGATACGCCCCTAAAAATCTGCGCATTTCCGCAAAAACTTCATTGTGACGTGCCTACGTGACTACGGGAAGGCACGCTCCAACGTGCATTTAAATAATAATGGGGAGCATGTCCGATTGCGTCTGAGATATATCATTTTAAGACAGTAAATCATCCAAAACTCTCATTAATGAACCCTCCCTGAATAAAAAGAAACTACAGATGTTACCTGATCGCGCAGACATAATTTAAAAATACATTATTAGCAACGTGTTTGCTCCGGGCTCTCGGCTAATGTTTCTTAGCAGCCATCTTGGCAAACAGAGTCCCTGACACCGGTCACGTCTGAGATATATCATTTTAAGACAGTAAATCTTCCAAAACTCTCATTAATAAACACTCCCCGAATACAAAGAAAACAACAGATGTTACCTGATTGCGCTGACATAATTTAAAAATACATAAATAGCAACGTGGCCTGTACTGTATCTCGGCTAGTGTGTTAGCTGCTACCTCGGCTTTTTATTACCGGTTGCGTCAGCGATATATCATTTTAAGACAGTAAATCATCCAAAACTCTCATTAATATCCCTCCCCGAATAAAAAGAAAACAACAGATGTTACCCGATTGCGCTGACATAATTTAAAAATGCATAAATAGCAACGTGGCCTGTACTGTATCTCGGCTAGTGTGTTAGCTGCTACCTCGGCTTTTTATTACCGGTTGCGTCAGCGATATATCATTTTAAGACAGTAAATCATCCAAAACTCTCATTAATATCCCTCCCCGAATAAAAAGAAAACAACAGATGTTACCCGATTGCGCTGACATAATTTAAAAATGCATAAATAGCAACGTGGCCTGTACTGTATCTCGGCTAGTGTGTTAGCTGCTACCTCGGCTTTTTATTACCGGTTGCGTCAGCGATATATCATTTTAAGACAGTAAATCATCCAAAACTCTCATTAATATCCCTCCCCGAATAAAAAGAAACTACAGATGCAGACATAATTTAAAAATACATTATTAGAAAAGTGTGTGTGCTACTGATTCGGCTAGCTTGTTAGCAGCGAACATAAATAATCTGCCGTGATAATTGGCTTCATACACTCACAGTGTATAAAGTAAAACAACATGAACTCACGTAAAATATATAGTTTAGAATCTAAAACACTACACACCTCCGATTATGTTTACACAAAGACTTACTCAGCTGCTGGACAGTCTTCCGATGGTCCCTGCGTTGTTTGCATGGTAGCTCCTGTGGGACTTTCTTCTGTAGATTTTCTTTTAAAAATAGTAGGAATAGCATCCGGTTTTAAAAGTCTTCTGAATCTTACTGGTAATCCTAAAGATTCTTGTAAACCAGGTCTTTCCAGATAACAATCGGCAGTAAAATGGTCGCTGCAGACATACGAGTAGGAACCCACCGGTCCTTGTCTGGTCCATTCTGATTCTTGTCGAAGTTTCTCATCTTTTGGAAATTTGTGAAGAATCACTTGTTCACTGCTGATATTAGAACACACAAATGCGCTACAACGTGACGGCATTTTTCAAGTTACACAAAAAAAAGAGCCGATCTTTCAGGAAATGAATTCTATGGCAAGCAGTTAACACACAAAACAAACGGGCAAGGCTCTGCCTTCTGCCCGTTGTGACGTTGATGACTGGCGACGACGACTGGTGATGACGTATTGCGGAAATGCGCGGAATTTTAGGGGTGTATCCCAGCAAGTACCAGAGAAAAACATTACCATAATTTAGAATAAAAATTTTACATATTTATAATTTATTATGCAAAAACGACCAGAGCTCAATGATATAAGATATATATGTTCTGACAAATATTCAAATTTACAAAATCATGTCACAATACCTTTAAGATATCTAGATCTACTGCAGTACTGTACAAAGTGAAAGATTTGTTGAATGATAAAGCTCTGTATCTGTTATATAATGCAATTTTTGTTCAACAAATAATTTATTGTGTTGAAGTTTGGGGAAAGGCGTGTAAAACTATAACGAAGCCTATGTTTATTTTACAAAAAAGAGCTGTGAGAATTATTACAAGAAAACCCTACTGTCATATGTCAAATATATTATTTAACCAACTTAAGTTGCTGAAGTTTTATGATTTGGTGGACTATAATATTTTATTAGTAATGTATAGAGCTCATAAGAACGTACTGCCTTCAAATGTTCAAATGAAATTTGTAAAGAGGACGAGCTGCTATAGTTTTAAGTACGGGAACTGAGATGTTTGTAAAACCTCAGTACAGGACAAGTTTAAAGGGACGGTCTGTTTCAATACAGGGAGTTGATTTGTGGAATGGTTTAGCAAATGAAGTTAAAACTGCAAAATCAATGCATGTGTTTAAAAAAAATGATCAAAACTAAATTGTTAACAAATATTAAAAAAGTATATCTAATTGTTTATTGTACTAGAAATTTTAGATTTGTAATGAGTTACTCTTTTGGTTCGATTGCTCATTGACGAGTATTGTTTGAGTGAATTGTTTGTATTGATTTTGTTTTTGTTTTGGAAAAAAGGGGCAGGTATAATAAGATTTCTTCTTCTTCCTGCCACCTTTCATTTTATGTTTTTTTTTTCCTTTTAATATTACATGTAAAAAGGATTTTCTTTTAACACAATGTAAAATGAATAAATAAACAAACAAAAAATCCAAAGAAAAAAATTCAGCAATGCAGACAGCAGTGTTTCTCACCAATGTGCTGGATTTAGTGTTTTTCTGACGTAGCGTGGGTAAAAATTCATCCGTTCATGTTCAAAGAAGTGAAGCTGAAATTGTGTGATTTGCTCTGACATGGCCGTCCCGCTGCAGGCCCGGTAAGTTCAGCTCACAAGGACCAAAAGATCTTCAAGAACAGAAACGTAAAACCTGGAGCAGCGCCAAACGTCACGGCCACGCCGTCTGATTCCAGGGAGGAAACCTCGAGCCGGCGGTGGAAACCCAGTTCAGGTCCGACACCTCCGGCGCCGCGAAGCGTCGGAGTGAAACAGTCCGGTCTCGTCCGTCAGGACCACAGCTCATGTTACCTTTTGGACGAAAAGCCCAGTATTCCATGTCCAATTATCTGAACACATCAACACATAGCTGAAATTATAGATCTCATCTTGTGGTGCAGGAGAATGTGGTTCCATGTGGTCCAGTTTTCAACATGTATCACGTTTATGGTTTCGTACTGAGAGACACGACCGCTGCCAAATGAAGGAACGACCAAGACGGAGCCGCCTCGTCAAGATGACAAATGTGCTATTGTTGAATAATACCTCTTTTAAAGCTCTCACATCTAAACATTTGGCTTTGGGAACGTTATCCTTTAGAAAATAATACGTCCTTTCAGGGACCCCGGTGTGGAATAATCACTGAGTTGGATCAGACGGCGAAATTCTCTCCTTTGGCAGAAACACGGTCTAATTGTTCAAAGCAAAGCTTCTACATTTTCACAACTGGCTGTCCAGGATGGGCAGGCTTTGTGTTTTTACTGGATATGTCTACTGGTGGTCGGAGCTCGTTTTCTCTCCTGCAATCAGCTGCAGTCAGTATTTGTTTGGCAGGTCAAGGTGTCAAACAGAGTTTACAGAATCTGCTGCATGTTTCAGGTCCAGAACACAAGAAAGAGGGCTTTTCAGGTCTATCATAGGGATGCACAGATCCACATTTTCTTACTTCAGATCCGATCCCGATACTTAACTCTGGATATCGGCCGATACCGATCCAGTTCTGATATCATCATCGTCATGGATTTTATATGAGGCTGTAATAATCTCCTCTCAAGTACAATGTGTACACACATATATATATATACATGCAAGTCCAAAAAGGCAACCTGAGGTAAGTTTTATTAATGTTGGATAAGTTTCAAAGTTACAATTAAATTCTGCTAACACAAAACATGTTTTATTTTATTCCTAACTTTAAAATGGATATTTAAGTGATTAATTTAAGCAATTGTTTGTTTAAAGTTAATTGTATATTCTTTTAAATAAGGGGGTGATATAAGAATTTTTTTCTTCTTTCTGCACTCTTTTCATTCAGTGTTTTGGATATATGATGTCATAGGATCTTAAGATGCAATAAATAAATAAAAATGCAAAAAAATGTAATTTAATACTTACAAAAAAAAGGACCAACAAAACATTAAGAGTGTATATTATGCTGGACTACCATTCATCATATTGCAGCTAAATCACAGGAAAACCAAAACAATTAGTTATTATTATTATTATTATTATTATTATTATTATTATTAAGCTGCAAAAGTGAAAGAAACGTGCAGCACGTCAAAAACGAAACTTAAAAACAGTGGGGCAGTCAACCATCCCTGCGCATTAGGTTTAGTTTTAGAGATAATTATATTTATAGTTTTTTAAAAAAAATAGGTTTAGAGATTCATATTTTTTGCGTTTTGTTTGTGAAACAAGGTCAGAGGAAGCTGTTTCTGGTTCGGTCGATTGAACTTGTTGTTACACTATAGTCTGTGATCTGCAACAGTGCATAATAATAATAATAATAATAATAATAATAATAATAATAATAATAATGAATTCCATTTATAATGCACTTTTCATTAATAAAAATCTCAAAGTGCTACAAAGTGTAATAAAGCAAAGATCAAAATAAAACAAGTGATAAAATCAAATAAAATCAATAATAATATCGACTAAGATCAAAGATAAAATCATGTGGATGCAGATTAGGCTTGCTTAAAAAATAAATAAAATAAAACAAGTGATAAAATCAAGTAAAATCAATAATGATATCAGCTAAGATCAAAGATAAAATCATGTGGAGGCAGAATAGGCTTGCTTAAAAAGAAAGGTCTTTATGCTGCTTTTAAAGTCAACCAGTGACTGTGGAGCTCTCAGGTCGTCAGGGAGGGAGTTCCACAGTACGCTACAGTATATTGCATATACTGTAGCGGTTACGGGGAGTGGACTGTGTTGTCTTTCCCATAATACTTAGCGGTATGTTAGTGTTCCGGCTGCACCATGAGTGAGATGGAAGTCTGTGATATAGACCTGTGCTATTAAAGTTTGGGTGTTTCCTGTTGTGAGGCTCAGAGTGTCTTCATTGGGTTTAACTCACACAATGTTATAAGACGGTAGTCACAGAATATGGTGGAACACCATTTTCTCAGCGGCGACGTGCTCTCCGTTCAGGAAATCCATTCCATAGTTTGAAGCCAACATGGATCGGAAATATCGGCAGGTTGGATCGGAAAATCCGATATGTAAATTATGCTGGTATCGGATACCGATACTGGATCGGATCAGCCCCATCCCTAGTCTACCTGCTCTGTTATCTTGGAGTAAAGTTCATTCATGATGGCTGCTCCAACTATCAACCTTAGCAAACAGAAATCAGTCATTTTACAGACTTGGAGCTAAAACTTGTGGTAGTAGCTGACAGTCATCTCCCAGTCATAGCCTGAGTGATCCACAGGACTGTCATTTTATTGGAAAGTCTTACTGTCTTTTGATTTTCTCCGGGAGGGATCCCAAAGTCTGAGTAGTAGAGAACCTAGATGTTGGTGGAGAGTGGGCAGACAGTAAGTGTCCACCCTGCTTCTTTCTATTTCTATTTTTTATTAACCTTTATTTAACCAGGCAAATTCCATTCAGATCACAGTTCTCTTTTGCAAGGGGGGCCTGAAGGCAGCCTAACATGCATGTTTTTGGTCTGTGGGAGGAAACCGGCATACCCGGAACATTAAAAACTCCACACAGAAAGACCCAGGTCCAACCGGGGAACCCAGGACCTTCTTGCTGTGAGGCAACAGTGCTAACCACTGAGCCACTGTGCTGCCTTATCATCATCATTTCATTTGAGTTGATAGCCGTGGGCAGGAAGGATCTCTTGCAATGAATCCAAAGACTCTGGCCACAGATGCCGATCCATCCACACAGATCGAGCTTGCTGTCAGATCCAGCGGCCCTCGCGATCCTCCAGGGCAGCAGGACTGCCCAAATGCCGGGCAGAATTCTTCCCTGAGTGATGGTCACTCCTCCCAGCAGTCTACCGAACTCCCCGTGGCCACGGACAGACAGCTGAAGGTGCCGGGGGATGATCCTGGTCCTCCTGTTGCCACGAGCCGAGTTTCCCACCAGGATCTTGGAGGTCAGGTACTCGAGCACCACCGCCAGGTTGATGGGAATTCATCCACGACACCTCCTTTTCAACTCATTTGAGCTTTGGGGCTGTAGTTGAGGTATTTGAACTTTGAGATGTTAATCAGCTGCTCCTGGTTGTTAAAAAACACCTCGTTGCCATGGTTACGCATCATAACAAATGCCCAAGAGTAAAAAAGTTTCAGTAAAAAATCCTTCCAGCTGCGCAACATCTGACACCAGAGGAAGTGATCATCCGAAAAAAGCGATTTAGGAGATAAAGGAGAAAGAAAATCGTAAAAGGGAGGGAGAAGATCTGAGACAAGTTCTGACATTAAACATTTTATTCATAATAGTTAATCAGTTTTTACAGTAAATTATTATCTAAAATAAATGTCTTAAAGGGATCACAGACTATTTGCACATATTGATCTTATTATTTCTCTATTCTATTAAAATTTCTTTGTGGACATTCCTAATTCCGTAAAAAATCATGTTCATTAAATTTTTCACCTAAGAATGTTGCCATTATTTTACCGGTGCAATGCATTCTGGGTTAATGACGTACATCGGTTGTAATGGGGAGCCTAAAACACAAGGAATCAAGCCTAAAAAGTTACAACGAGACAATAAAGTTACATTTTGTGTTAGTCCTTATGCAGAACACGGGTTGAAACAATCAAACGTGGTCAACTTGTGTTGTTTGATTCATTAGCTCTGGAGCTAACGCCATTAGCTCTGAGGCCTCCCCTCATGTAGTTCAGCTCCTGTCCCTCCCGCTCTCACCTGATCCTCGTGGTCCCAGGTGCGTTAATGCCTCATTAAATACTGTCATTTTGTAATACATCACACCTCCCTTAAAAAAAACTTCCTCACCTTAACATATTTTAAACTTTTGAGGACTTAATGCCATAGGGGTGCAGGAAAAATCGATTTTTTAAAGAATCTAGATTCTAAGTCCTGGCGATTCAGAATCGATTCTAAAAGCCCCCAAATCGAATTATTTTTTCTTCATTAAAACCCAAAAGATAAAGAAAATAAAACCATATCTCATAGTATATGAAATAATACATAAAATGAAAGGTGGCAGAAAGAAGAAGAAATCTTATTTTATCTGCCCCTTTTAAAAAAAACAAAAAAACAAGTTCAAACAATCAATTCAAACAATAATCTTCTATAATTAACAGAGCAAAAGCTAAACTAATACTGGTAATTTAACTTACAGAATTTAATGCATTCCTGTATAATTTGTTCCTATTTTTGGTATAAATATCAAACGATGCAAAAAATTTGATATAATAAGGAACCTAAAATTATTGTTTTAAATAAATGTTCCATTTGTTTACATTGTTGTTTATTCTTTTCAGCTTGTCAGTTACAAAAATGAAACTAAATTCATGACCATTTTAATAGAAAAATCATTTCTGAATCAAAAATCGTTTCTGAATCGAAAAATTGATTTTGAATCGAATCGTGACGCCAAAAATCGGAATCAAATCGATTCTCCAGACACTGAGAGATTTGCACCCCTAATGCCATAAGTCTTACAAAGATAAGATTCCCGGGTTTATCAAACAACAATCTGCAGTTTTCTTTTTAAGGAAGTAATTTCTCAACCCATCAATGGTCAGTTGTTTTCTTTCTAACACTTCACATCTAGATGTTAGACACTAACATGTTGCATCCTCCTCTGCCTCCCTGAAACATCACCACTCTCTCTAAACAATTATAATCCTCTTACTTGATGCAAACCACGGATGTTTCCTCTCGCTCCTTCTGGATGGCTGCAATGTGGAGAAACACAGGCTTTAAAGTTGTAAACATGCAAATCTGTTCAGGAGATCATCGCAGTCATCTTTGTGATGCATTCATGGCGGAGCGTGCCGATAGCGTCCGAACTCTCACGATGTCAGTGAGGGCTGCAGAGCAACGCTGAGTTTTAATGACTCGCATCCAGACCATTAACTGCAAAGAAGAGTAAACGAGTTTGAACTCGCAGATGGAAGCTCAACGTCTTAAAGAAGAGGTCGCCACATCATTAACATCTTTAATTTTAGCTCCTTTGTTTTATTTCTTTGCTTCTGTTCAGTTGTCCTCCAGTGCTTCAACCACTCCAGAAGGTCAGGGTTTAAAGACGACAACTGAACTATCTAATCACATCTAATCGCTAAAATTAGAAACATCTTATCTAAAACGATGCAGAAAAAAAAACTGGTTCATGCATTTGTCACGTCTAGACTGAACTATTGCACTGATTTGTTATCTGGGTGTTCAAGTACTTCTTTAAAAAGTCTTCAGTTGATCCAAAATGCTGCTGCCAGAGTCTTAACTGGAGTTACTGGGAGAGATCATATCTCTCCAGTTTTAGTTTCTCTCCTGGCTCCCTGTCAAGTCCAGAAATTAATTAAAAACCCTACTTCTAACCTACAAAGCTCTCAACAACCTAGCTCCATCTTATATTATGCCCCTTTTCCACCGGTCAGCTCGGGTCGGTTATTACATATGTGCGTCGCAGACACCCACTTTACGCCATCTCCACCGGATATTCCGAGCTGCGCCGCAACAGATTCCTGGTCTCATTTCTTTTAGGTGACGACCCGCGCTGATGCGCGCCGGCAGAAGGTATGTGTGGAATGTTTGTTCCCTGAAGCTGCTTTCACTGAAGCGAGGGAGCGAACACGCGCGTGCGTGCGGCTGTATTTCCTTAAAATGTAGCTAAATAAATAGAGATAAAAATATATTTCAAAACTAGGATCGTGCGCGCGGCTGTATTTCCTTAAAATATAGCTAAATAAACAGATATAAAAATATATTTCGGCTGTATTTCCTTAAAATGTAGCTAAATAAACAGATATAAAAATATATTTCGGCTGTATTTCCTTAAAATGTAGCTAAATAAACAGATATAAAAATATATTTCAAAACTGGATCGTGCGCGCGGCTGTATTTCCTTAAAATGTAGCTAAATAAACAGATATAAAAATATATTTTGGCTGTATTTCCTTAAAATGTAGCTAAATAAACAGATGTAAAAAATATATTTCGGCTGTATTTCCTTAAAATGTAGCTAAATAAACAGATACAAAAATATATTTCATGAATGACTGTTTAGCACGAGGGTTCCTGAGCTTAACAGCTCCTTAATAATGTCACGTAGTGGTCAAATCTGCTGCATTTAAATTGTTTTGTTTTGACTTCTTCCAAACCTCAGAAAATAAATTATAAAAAATCGTATTTTATTTAAAATATCTCCAACAGGTTACTGTTTGTACATGAACATCTTGTGATTACATTCTGTTATTAAAAAAAAAATCTGCCCAGAAGGGGTACAAAAAAGCTGTGGAAACAGAACTAGATGTGACCCGACCCGAACAGAGCCGATCTGAGCTGATCTGATCCGACCCAAGCCGAGCGGTGGAAAAGGGGCATTAGATATCTTACTGTTCAATATTTTGCTAACAGAGCACTTCACTCTCAGACTGCAGGTTTACTTGTGGTTCCTAGAGTTTCCAAACTCAGAATGGGAGGAAGATCTTTCAGTTCTCAGGCTCCTCTCTGGAACCAACTTCCAGTTTCTGTTCATGAGGCTGACACTTGTCATGTTTGAAGACTTTCCTTTTTGATAAATCCTATAGTTAGAATTGGCTTGGGTTTCCTGAACTATCCTTTAGTCATGCTGCTATAGTCTTAGACTGCTGGAGGACAAACTGAGCACATTTCTTCATTCTGCTGCTGTTCTGTATTTTTATCTGTTTGTATTTTTTCTTTTTTCTATTCTTGACGTGTTTTTTTTTTTTTACTTTCTTCCAAAAGGAAGTACACCTGGACCTGGAACTGCCATTCTTTGTTTGTCTGTTTCTACTTCCTGTTCCTCACAAACCCAGCCAGTGGAAGCAGATGGCTGCTCGTCCTGAGCCTGGTTCTGCTGGAGATGTATTTTCATTAAAAAGGAAGTTTTTCCTTTCCACTGTCTTCTTTGTGCTTGCTTAGGATGGGAGACTGTGACTTTTACTACCGTGTTTTCCGGCCTATAAGTTGCAGTTTTTTTAAACTAATTTTCATGTCCTGAGACTTATGCGGCGAAGCGACATATTTATGGATTTCCCCCCCATATTTTTAGACCAATTTTTGGCTGAGATATGACAGTTTTCATTCATTCTGAGGAAAAAAATGGCGCAGTACCACTTTCGGCCGCTAGGGTCCACCGAGCGTTCCCAGCTCATGTGTCCGACAGAAGCCTCCTCTGCTCGGACTCACTCTGTCGCAGCACGGCCTCCTGAACTCTGGAGGTCTGAACTAGTGTTTGTTAGCAAAATATCTCAAGAACCACAGGACAGATTTTGATGAAACTTACAGAAAGTAATCACTGGAAGGACATTTACAACGAGTTAGCTTTAGGAGATGTTTGAGCGAAAATTCGAATTTTTTACAATTTATTTTCGCAGCTCGCTCGACCGTTTGGAAGACGTCAAAGCGAAACTATTTAAATTCAGCTGATTTGACCATTACGTGCATTTATTAAGGAAAGGTTAAGCTCAGAAACACTTTTCCTATAATGTCAGCAAACAAATATATTTTTTAGGTGTTAATCTTGTTAAATTTTTAAGAAATGAAGCGTATCCGCTCACTGCGCGTGCACGCTTCGCAGCACCGATGTAGCAAAACTATTATTTTAAATTCAGCTTATTTGACCATTACGTGCATTTATTAAGGAAAAGTTCAGCTCAGACACATCTTTGCTATAATTTTCAGCAAACAAATAATTGTTTTTAAGAGTTAATCTTGTTAAAGTCATACCGTGCACGCTCCTGTGGCCATTTGCAGCGACGCGTCAGCGGTGACGCGTAATAGATGCGACATATACGGAGGTGCGACGCGTTTATGGATTTTTCCACTTTATTGGACATAATTGGACTAATGCAACTTAAAGGGCGGAAAGTACGGTAATTGGCTTTTGTCTGTGTCTCCTGTGGTGTCCCTCAGGGGTCGGTTCTGTGGCCCCTGCTGTTTTCCCTTTACATGCTGCCTTTAGGTCAAATTATTAATCAGTTCAACATTTCTTTTCACTGCTATGCCGACGATACACAGCTTTACATCAGGACTGGAGCATCATCATCATCCCTATCTCCATCTTCACTCACTGCTCTCTCTACCTGCCTGGAGGAAATAAGGGCATGGATGAATCAGAACTTTCTTCAATTAAACTGCTCGAAGACTGAGGCCATACTGATTGGCACCCCTTACCAGGTACAAACATCTACTATAAAACAATTTCTTTTTCTGGACAAGACATCCCCCTCTCCACCTCTGTTACAAATCTTGGAATAAAAATGGACTCCAATCTTACATTTGAAAATCACATTAAGCTTCTGTTTAAAACTTGCTTCTTCCATCTTCGAAACATTAGCACTTTGAGATTTTCATTAATGAAAAGTGCGTTATAAATTGAATTCATTATTATTATTATTATTACATCGCCGGACTTCGCCCATCTCTGACTTTTTCTGATGCTGAGAAGCTCGTCCATGCCTTTTTCTCCTCCAGGCTCGTCTACTGCAACTCCCTGTTTATTGGAATCCCTGGTAAAAACCTTCAGAAGCTTCAATATATTCAAAACAGTGCAGCAAGGATTTTGTTGAGAGTTCGTAAATTTGAACATATTACACCCATTCTCCATAACCTCCATTGGCTTCCTGTCACCTACAGAATTCAGTACAAAACTGCTCTCATTACACACCAATGCTTACACGGAACTTCACCTGACTATCTAAAGGACATTCTTGCACCATATTCATCCACCCGGTCTCTACGATCACAGAACAGTAATCTACTTCACATTCCACAAACCAAATTAAGGACCATGGGAGACCGGGCATTCTGTGTGGCTGCCCCCCGCCTATGGAACTCCCTCCCTGACTACCTGAGAGCTCCACAGTCACTGGTTGACTTTAAAAACGGCTTAAAGACCTTTCTTTATAAGCGAGCCTATTCTGCCTCCGCATGATTTTATCTTTGATCTTAGTTGATATTATTATTGATTTTACTTGATTTATCACTTGTTTTATTTTTGATTTTGTTGCACTTTGTACCACTTTGAGATTTTCGTTAATGAAAAGTGCGTTATAAATTAAATTCATTAGTATTATTATTATTTGTATGCATGTAAATGTTCCTCAAAGTGCCCTGAGATTATTTATGTTGTGACTTGGCACTATATAAATAAACTAATTGAAAATTGAATCAATTGTGCCCCAAGTGGAGGAGTTTAAGTATCTCGGGATCTTGTTCACGAATGAGGGAAAACTGGAGCGTGAGATCGATAGGCGGATAGGTGCAGCGTCCGCAGTGAAGCGGGCGCTGTACCGGTCTGTCGTGGTGAAGAGAGAGCTGAGTCAAAAGGCAAAGCTCTCAATTTACCGATCGATCTACGTTCCCACCCTCATCTATGGTCATGAGCTTTGGGTTATGACCGAAAGAACAAGATCTCGGATACAAGCGGCTGAAATGAGTTTTCTCCGCAGGGTGGCTGGACTCTCCCTTAGAGATAGGGTGAGAAGCTCAGTCATCCGGGAGGGACTCGGAGTAGAGCCGCTGCTTCTCCACATCGAGAGGAGCCAGTTGAGGTGGCTCGGGCATCTGGTTAGGATGCCTCCTGGACGCCTCCCTGGTGAGGTGTTCCGGGCATGTCCCACCGGGAGGAGACCCAGAGGAAGACCCAGGACGCGCTGGAGGGACTATGTTTCTCGGCTGGCCTGGGAACGCCTTGGGATTCCCCCGGAGGAACTGCTCCAAGTGGCTGGGGAGAGGGAAGTCTGGGCCTCCCTACTTAGGCTGCTACCCCCGCGACCCGACCCCGGATAAGCGGAAGAAGATGGATGGATGGATGGATGGAAAATTGAATCGAATTGAACCACGTCATCTGCAAAAAGCATGACTCTCGCTTCGGTTTCTGATGGACCTCCGATAAGGGACTTTTGACCCCAAAATCCTGCAGCACGCCGTGAGGAACACAAACTCCCATGAATCCCTCAGCAACTGTGCAAGGGTGAAGCTCTGGTCAACTGTTCA
>JBBPBX010003388.1:47698-82880 GCA_038048925.1 Garcialebias charrua
CATGGCCTAGTATGTCTCCTTTTTCAGTCTCATGCCATTAAATATGTGTGCGGCGCTCCGTTAGCGGTATAGCCGCGACCTATGTCAGAAACGCGGACCTACGACAGGCAGGTGTTTTTGGTCCGCGAGGTACGACAACATCGACCTAAGTCACACACGTAGGTCCCTATCCCTGACGTAACTAGAGGGCTACCTGCTGAAGTACAGGTAGTCCTCGGCTTATGACGGTCTCGAGTTACGACGTTTCGTGGTTACGACACACATCTCCATTAAAAAAAAAGAATAAAAAAAATAAAAAATTAAAAAATTGAAAAGCCGAGTTACGCTGTTTCCGGTCAGCTGCGGAGGCTACAGCTGCTCTGTACTCTCTAAAAAAGCTAAGTCTGGTCCTCTGGACATTCAAAAAACAAAACAAAACTTGTTGGAGCAAGCTGGACACGCAGCAGCTGTGGAAAAGTAGCTATTTTATGGACGGCGATTTTACAACATAAACAAATGCAGAATCCGGAGGAGGGACTGAGGAACGGAGGAAACGTCTTCACTAGCATTCCAGAGTAGGTTATTAACTCTTTTTTTCCTTCATCATGGCTCTGAAATGTATGTGTTTTGATAATTATGTAAGGTACTGTGTTAGGATGGCTAAGTGCTTGGTAAAATACAGTACTGTACAGTACGTATAAGGTGCAGTTTGGACGTATGTTCCGACTTACGTTGAAATTCGGGTTACAACGCAGCGTAGGAACGGATCTCCATCGTAAGTCGAGGACTACCTGTATAGTGGTGGTCAGTGGCCCCCGCTGACCCCCCATCTGCTCACGTTGCTGCCCATCCTGTCACACTCCTGTCTTCATGCTCTGTGTTCGCCTGCCCATGCCACCTGCCCCCTCCTGCCATCGTTTCTGTGTCCCTGCTTTGTTTTGTCCATCACCCATCTCTCAGCTCAAGCCTGCTCCTGTCACCCCATGCCCAATGCCCCCTTACTCCTCCACAACAATCAGCACTCATCAGCGTCACCTGTTCACCTGCCTTTATAAGCTCCACGTCCACAACCAGATTATTAAACCTCCCACTGTCCCTTATAGTCAAATCCTTCATAGTTCCTTGTTTTCTTGCCTGAACCTCAAGCCTTGTGTTTTGGACTATGACCTCACGCCTGTACCTTGGATTCTTCGTCTGCCTGCCCCTTCCTGTTTTTTAGGGAGGGAGGTAGTTGTCATGAAGACCTGTGCGGTTCACTCTGTTTGTGTGTGTTGAACAGTAAGATACTGTAGTCTATAAAACGCCACCTGGTGGTTGATTCTTGATCTACAACAATATCTCCGAGGGCCGAGATGGTGTAGAGGCAGGGCCGCCGGCTCAAGACCAGAAGGTCTCGGGTTCGATCCCCGGTCACGGCATACCTCGTTGTGTCCCTGGGCAAGACACTTAACCCCGAGTTGCTCCCGGTAGGACAGGAAGCACCTTGCAAGGCAGCCTACCGCTACCGGTGTATGAATGTATGTATGAATGGGTGGATGGTTGGTACTGTGAAGCGCTTTGGGGTCCCTCAAAGGGGGTTGGAAAGCGCTACATAAGTAAGCTCCATTTACCATTCACCATCTCGCAGTAGTTGTGTGCTGCCACTCATGGTAAAATGTGAACACCCACGCTTATACACCGGTGTGGCTTATACAGTATATGTACAGAATTGTTGTTGTTGGTTTTTATTCTTTTTATTTAGCTTATACTTAGGAAATTACAGTATTTCAAATCCTGATTTAAAAAAAAATGACTGAAAAGCAGTGAAAGTCACAACTACATAATGACTAAGACAATAGATTCACAATCGTGTAAACAGTAACATTTCTTTAAGTGTCGTTTGAGAGAGAACTGCCCAGAGAGTCAATAACATTTAAATACGTGTGATCATTTCAACCAGAACAATAATGAAGCGAGTCGGGCTGAGAGAGAGTAGCTCGAGAGTTTCCGGGTGTTTTGAACTCCCCTCTGACATAATTAGGAGGTCCTCGCAGGCACCGGCACCTCTCTGAGACGTTGAACTGTTTTCATCAGAAACCTTGGCTGGAAGCTTCATTTTCATGATGCAACACCACAGTTTGTTCCTCGGCTCCCAGTGAGGGGGAACCATCTGTTTTCACCTGAAACACAAGCACAGGTGACCTCTCACTGACGTTCTCCAGACGACACAGTGGAAAAGGTTTTTTAATGTTTCCAGTTTGGACTGCACTTTCTATCTTCTCAAGACACTCAAAGCTCTTTACAACACCGTCTGTGCCTCATTCATACAGCACTCTACTAGATCTGTACAAAGATTACTCAGAGCTTTATCACATTCACACACCGATGGGACACACATCAGAGGAAATGAGGGGTTCAGTGTCTTGCCCAGGGACACTTCGGCATGTGACTGCTGGTGGAATTGAACCCCCAACTCTTGCATTGGAAGATGACTGCTCCAACCACTCAGCCATTGTGAAAATATAAACCCAGGACTTCCAAACCACAACCAAACTAAAATAAACAAGAAGACATGGAGTCATGAGCCCCTTGTTCTGGACTCAGGTCTTGGAGGCACCAGCTGGATCAGGGAGGTCCATCTCTTCCAGCTCTTCTGGGAGGACTCCCAAGTTGTTCCCAGACCAGCTCCAGGGTGTCTTGGGTCTTTTCTAGGATCTGCTAAGTCCGACATGCAAGCATAAGGTGTCTGTACCAGATGACTGAACTAGGGCTTTAACAGACTACTCGAGTAATCGTCACATCGATTACTTGGACCTCTATCGAGTTTTTTTTATTTCAAGTTGAGTATTCGTAGTGACGTCATCACGTCGCAGTTACAGAACAGAAAATGAATCAACTTCCTGTTTGGAGCGCATTGCAAACCGGTGTTACACTATATTCTGTGACCACCGTATATTGTGACCGTAGAGGGTGGTTTTGCATTAACTGTTGCAGGTCACAGAATGTGGTGTAACACCGGGTCCAATCGACCGAATCAGAACCAGCTTCCTCGGACGTTGTTTCCCAAATAAAAGGCAAAAAATATAAATCTCTAAACCTATAAAAACGTATTTACATATTAATCTGTAAAACTAAACCTATGTGCAGCACCGCAGGCGGTGGTGCGGGGTGGTCAACCGCCCCACTGTTTTTAGTTTTGTTTTTGACGTGCCGCACATTTTTTTCACTTTGTAGAGGCAGGGCAGCCGACTTGGGACCCGAAAGACCCAGGTTCGAACCCCGGTCACTGCATACCTTGTGGTGTCTATGAGCAGCACACCTCATCCCCAGCTCCCCGGGCGCTTTCTATAGGTGCCCACTGCACCACCTGGTGGTGGTTGGGTTAAATGCAGAGACAAATTTCGTCTTGTATGGAAACATACACACAGATGACAAAATGTGACATTATTATTATTATTATTATTATTATTATTATTATTATTATTATTATTATTAATAATAACTAACAGTTTTGGGTTTCCTGTGACTTATTTCCTGTAAGATAAATGGTAAGAGCCTAATATATGCTTCCAATGTTTTGTTGGTCTTTTTTTGTAAGAATTTTTATTTTTTTTGCGGTTTTAATTAGTTAATTATTTTTTGCATCTTGAGATCCTATGACATCATCAACAACTCGAGCACTACTCGAGTATTATTATGTTAATGTCGAGTTTAAACATTATGTGCTCGTTCAACCCCTAGTCTGAACCACCTCAGCTGGTTCCTTTCACTGTGGAGGAGCAGCGGTTCTACTCCGAGTCTCTCCCGGAGAACTGAATTTCTCTTCCTTTCTCTAAGGGATAGTCCAGCTGCCCTGCAGAGAAAACTCCTTTAGACCACCTGGATCCATGATCTCATTCTTTGGGTCTCTACCCAGAGTTCATGGCCACAGGTGAGGGTAGGAACGTAGATCTACAGATAAACAGAGCTTCTTCTTACAGCTCAGATCCCGCTTCACCACAACGGAGCGGCACAGAGTCCACAATACTGCGGAATCTTTACAGATCCATCTGTTGATCTCACAATCCATTCTTCCCTCACTCGTGAACAAATCCCTGAGGAACTTGAACTCCTCCACTTGAGGCAGAACCTCACCCCCAACCTGAGAGGAGGACCATGGCCTCAGATCTGGAGGTTCTGATCCTCGTCCCAGCCGCTTCACACTCGACTGCAAACTGCTCCAGTCAGAGCTGGAGATCACGGCACGATGACGCCAACGGGACGTCATCGTCATCATCATCGTCTGTGAACAGTTGAACTGGACCCCTTCCACCCACAGAAACTTTCTGTTACCGGTTCTGGGCGGCACCTCCTGATCAAAACGGAGGCCATGTTTGGTTTTACAAGATGCTCAGTTCTGACACCGAGCCATTATTGATTGATTGATTGATTGATTGATTGATTGATTGATTGATTGATTGATTGATTGATTGATTGATTGATTGATGCAGACAAACAAAAGCATTGAACAGTTTAACAGGAAGGAGACTTTTTTATTTTATAAGGTTTTGTTGGTTATTTGTTTTGAATTCAGTTTGGCAGGAAAACTTGTGGTTCTGATGTTCTGGGAGTGTGGCCAGTGTTGTCGCACGAGGCCCGTAAGAACAAACCCGGTAGGTTCTGGCCCGTGTTTCCAATGGGTTTTTAATGAACTTCTTGTTTTATTTGGTTTGTTAGTTAATTTTTTCAGATTTTATACACTCATCTTTAAGTGGCCACGTTTGACCACTTTTATATCGGCTGACCCACTGGCTCACTCTTTAGTGCTTTTATTGTGAATTTATTTTCTGTTCATCACAGAGTGAGAGGCAAGACCTCAACATTTTATTATTCTATGTTCAACACAGATACATAAAAGCCACATGTTTGTTTTTCAATACAAAACAATTTTTAAAAAATCTGTTTTTGAACAATGCGACAAAAATTTCAATTTACATAACTTTGATCTTTGAGGCTTATTCAAGATTTTTAATTTATTTTTTGTAATAATCTGAGCCATGACACACAGATTCTTGTTTTAAAGTACTTTTATTAAAGCTAAAACATTTTGTTGTTTCTTTGTTGGCACCATGGCGGAGTGAAAAAGGGGGATTGGAAATACCCTCTGTCCATCTGTGCATGTTGTGAGCGTAATAAACTTAAAAAATAAGTGAGGTATTGATTTCCATTTTGATGCGGGGCTACATCTAGGTCTAAGAAAGTCGACTTTTGTTGCCTCATCAAAATCTGAGATGGCCACCACTATATACAGGGAGTCCTCGACTTACGGCAACTCAGATTTACGAACGGACTTACGAACAGTTTTGTTGTACATTAAATACAGCACTGGTATGTGTTTTTAGATGAAAGTGTGTTAGCTAACCATTTGTAAACAAAGTTCTGTGCACGTTTATGAACCAGTATGTACGTTTGTGTTGAAAAACGGGTGTTTGGCGCAGCGCTAGCATACAATTTCCGACTTACGAATAAAAATCCGGACTTACGAACGCACATGCTATGGGTTCCGACTTACGTCATTTTCGACCTACGAACGGTCTTTAGGTCCGGAACTCATTCGTAAGTCGGGGACTCCCTGTATACAGTAGTCCCTCACTACTTCACCATTAATTTATTGCCGACTCGCTCTATCGCAGTTTTTCAAAAAATAATGTTGGACATGACACTCAAATGGCTGATTGATGGATGAGCCGCACAATCGGCATGGAATTTTTATTTAAAATAAATTATTTAAAATTATTTAGCACCTGCTGCACCTTTGTGCAGCCCATACTGCAGGATAAACTTCCTGCTGCAGCTGGTCAGCTGTTCACCGTGCAGAGCTGAGAAGTGGGTGTGGCCAAGAGCACTTGCAGATGGCTGAGAGCAGAGGGACATCATGACATTCTGTCTTTTAAAGCGTCTAGAGTTTAGAAACATTGTTTAGAATATTGCAATAGTGTGGGAAGAGTTTAAAACGCCTTATACAGTATAATAATAATAATAATAATAATAAACTTTATTTGTATAGCACCTTCCACAATGCCTTGCATTGACCAAGGTGCTTAACAGGATAAAAAGAAGAATAAACGGGAACAATAGATCAATGAAAATAGAATAAGAAACCACAGCGATAAAAGAAGGCAATGGAAATAAAAAATGCTACATACTAAAATAACACAAGTAATAAAAGTTACACACAGAAAGCTTTTTTGAACAAGTGGAAATAAAAATGCAATTGAAATAAAGATGCTACATACTAAAATACAAAATAATAAAAGTTACACACTGAAAGCTTTTTTGAACAAGTGGGTCTTCAGTTTGGTTTTGAACAGAGTCGGATCGGAGGTGGCACGCAGCTCAAGGGGGAGGCTGTTCCAGGCTTTTGGGCCGGCAACAGAAAATGACCGGTCTCCCCATTGCTTGTACCTCGAGCGAGGCACCTCCAGCAGGTGTTGACTGGCAGATCGTAGGTCCCTGCCAGGCTGATGGACTTTCAGAAGTTCTGAGATGTAGAGGGGAGCAAGTCCATTCAGAGCTTTGAAAACAAACAGCAGCAACTTGAACTGTATCCTGAACTGAACTGGGAGCCAGTGTAGAGAGGACAGGACAGGAGTGATGTGTTCATATTTTCGTGTGTTGGTCAAAAAGCGCGCGGCAGAGTTCTGTACAAGCTGTAAACGGGAGATGGAGGATTGATTAATGCCAAGATACAAAGCATTACAATAGTCAAGTCTGGAGGTCACAAAGGCATGGATGGCCTTCTCCAGATCACCACGACTAAGAAATGACTTGACTTTGGAGAGCAGACGGAGCTGAAAGAAGCTGGTCTTGACAACAGAACTGATCTGTTTATCAAACTTTAAATTGGAGTCAAGCTGCACTCCAAGATTTCTGACCACCGAGTTGAAGTGGGGGAGGGGAAAACCAACACTGGGACTGGGAAGGATGTTGCTGGTGTCATCAGGTGCACCAAACAAAATGCATTCAGTTTTATCTGTGTTTAGGTGGAGGAAGTTTTGAGAGAGCCAGTGCTTAATGTCATTTAAGCAGTTGACAAGAGTGTTTGAACTGAGTGAGGGGTTGGGAGTGACTGGCAGATAGATTTGTAAATCGTCTGCATACATGTGAAAAGACAGGTTATGACGTGTGATGATTGATCCTAATGGCAGCATGTAAAGAGAGAAGAGGACTGGCCCTAGAATAGATCCCTGTGGTACGCCGGAGGTCAGAGGGGTTGATGAAGAGGAGGACAGATCGCCTATCATGACAGAAAAAGTTCTCCCAGACAGATAAGATTTGAACCATTCAAGCACAGCTCCCTGGAGGCCAACCTGCTGAGACAAGCGGTTGATTAGTACCTGATGGTCGACGGTGTCAAAAGCTGCTGAGAGGTCTAACATCACCAGCAGTGCAGGGTTTTTTGCATCCAGAGACAGAAGAATGTCATTCTGTACTTTGAGCAGTGCAGATTCAGTGCTGTGACGAGCTCGAAAACCTGACTGAAATTTTTCAAACAGGTTGTTGAGTTCTAGAAAAGATTGAAGTTGAATAAAAACAATCTTTTCTAGGACCTTTGATAGAAATGACAGATGGGAAACTGGCCTGAAATTAGAGAGAGCTGTAGGATCTAGGCCTGGTTTTTTTAGAAGAGGCCTGACCACAGCATGTTTGAAAGCAGATGGCACATAACCTGAAGTTAGACAGCTGTTGATAAATGACAAAACACAAGGACCAATTACATCAAAGCATTGTTTGAACATTTTAGAGGGAATGATGTCCAGAGAACAGTTTGTTGGTTTCATCTGCTGAACCACCTTGGTGAGTTGAGGCAGTGAGACGAGATCAAACTGGTCAAAAACAGCAGTGGTTATTGTAGAGGTACATGACAGGATGGTGTTGGATGAACTGACAATGTTCTGTCTGATAGACAGGAGGACCATGGCCTCAGATCTGGATCAGATACTAAAATAAAATACTACGTACTACCGTATTTTCTGGTCTATAAGTCACACCTTTTTGCCTAATTTGCATGTCATGCAACTTATATTTAAAACATTTCCAAAAAACCTTTCAGAGTTTTTTTTAAGCTTTGTCAGAAACTGTGAAGTTTATTGACAACATCCAAAATAAAACAGTTTTATTGGTTGATGTGATCCAGATTAGACTCCACATCAATGTTCAACCGCAAAAATCTCACCACTTCCAGGTAAGCTCCGGTCCTGTTGGTGAATTTTACTAAATCGAATTTTTGGTCAAATGTCTCATACAGCTAACAGTTTGTAAATGTCCATATAGTGATTACTTTCTGTAAGTTTGATCAAAATCTGTCCTGTGGTTCTTGACCTGTTTTGCTAACAAACACTGAGCTAACAGTAGTTCTTACATCCAGAGCAGGAGGCCGGGCTGCGACAGAGTCAATCCAACCAGAGGAGGCTGCCGTCGGACACATGAGGTGGGAACGGTCGGTGTACCTTAGCGAACAAAAGTGGTACTGCACCATTTTTACCAAAATGAAAAACGGTCATATCTGAGCCAAAAATTGGTCTAAAAATATGGGGAAAAATCCATAAACATGTCGCACTGCTCTATAAGTTGTATGGCATGCAAATTAGGCAAAAAGGTGTGACTTATAGACCTAAACATAAACATAAAATAGTAAAAGTGTAACACTGTCCTGAGTTTTTGCATAGTAGTATAAAAGTATGAAAATTTGAAAATTTACACCAACACTAAAACACTAAACATTTAATGAACATAAGCATAAAATGAAATAATAAAAGTGTAATACTGTCCTGAGTTTTTGCATAGTAGTATAAAAAAGTATAAAAAGTATATCTATAAAATAAACTGAAGGTTCTAGCATTGACATTTGCAAAGAGTGGCAAAGCAGCATATGAGTTAATGTACACAGTATATGTATGAGGTATGTAGTAGGGCAGTAATGCTATTGTGAGGTAACTGAGCATTTAAAACATTTCCAAAAAACCTTTTAGAGTTTTTTTTAAGCATTGTCAGAAACGGTGAAGTTGAATGACAACATCCAAAATAAAACAGTTTTATTGGTTGATGTGATCCAGATTAGACTCCACATCAACGTTCAGCCGCAAAAATCTCACCACTTCCAGGTAAGCTCCGGTCCTGTTGGTGAATTTTACTGCATCCCGCCACTGTAAAAGCGGAGCATGGCTTACTGAGCTATTATAGCAACCAAAGGTACAGAGAGAGGTAAAATAAAAAAAGAAACATTACTAAAAGGAATGGATAATTTCATGATATAAATATGTGATTAAAAGCATTTATAAGGGATTTCAATATGGTTAGTTTTTCCTTTAAAGAACAGTAGAGGGTGGTAATGCTACAGTGAGTTTACTGAACATTTGAAACATTTCAGTTTTTTTTAAGCTTCGTTAGGAACAGTCGAGTTAATTGACAACATCCAAGATAAATAAAACTAAGAAACACAAACAAAAATAAATGCATACCTCACTTTTTGCACCCGTGGGACCTTTCAAAGTTTAAAAGCACAAATCAGTGTGAATCCATGACTGTGTGTTGGATGGAAGTTCCTTTTGCAGAAACTTCTATAATAAATGTGTGCTTTGATTGTGTGTGTGTTCTTGGTTTCACACATGACGATTATCACTCTGACACACTGTCATTACCGTCACATTCTCTGTTTGTGTTGTTTAAAGAAGAATCGTGCCAGCGTTGCTCTGTGACTGTCCTCCCCCACTCCTCCCAGCACAAACCACCACTCAGGTCACGTTGGCCAACGGTAAGATTTGAAAGAAAGCGTCGCAAATTTACAGTTGTGATGCTGAAAGTTTCTCCAGAGAGCCGTTTGTCGTTTCCAACTCGGGAACAAATAATTCTGCTTCTTTGTTGCGTTACCAAAACTATGCATATTTTAAACACTGAAGACGACCCTAAATCCATAAAAAAATACACTCTTGTTTTTTTCTTTGAAGTCAAATGTTTGTGGGTTTTGCTCATTCTTTACAAGTTTGTGTCAAACGTAGGGATTAATTTTTGTTTTTCTGTTTGGCTGCCACCGTTGATTTGTCAAGGCCGTAAAACTGTCTTTAAATCCAAGGAATGTTTGTGCGCCAAGCCTGCAGCGAAACTTTGCCCATTCGAACGTTTGCAACCCTTTAAATCTTTACTTTACTGCCTTTAAAGGAGTTAAAATTGATAGTTTTAATGAAACTGGCATTCCATGGTAAAGTGATTTCTGGCTTGAGAGGAGATGCAGGAATCAGACCTGATTTAAAAAAAAAAACAATAATCTGTTTTTCTCCTTCATACAGCAGAGGAAAACGAGTGCAAGTCAGGCAAAAAACATGTCAAGAGTCTTTCCACAAGCCAAGGGAAACCGCAGAAATGTCAACATGGCAACAGCTGGATCTCTCAATTAGCTGTGCAGTTAATCAGGGAGGTGCTGGTGGAGTCATTAAGGAGCCGACATCAGCGCGTTCACACAAGCCTTAACGAACCCCGTTTTGTAATAGGATTCATATGTTTTGATCTGTTTTCCATCAGTTTCTCAGGGATTGTTTGGTAACAGAAGTAGATGTCATTTCAGACGCAGCATCTGGGCTCCGAGGTGCTCGTGACGTCCCCCTCGCTCAGACTTTTACAGCGAGCAACGCAGAGACGAATGCTCTGGAGCTGTAAACTGTTCTATTAGGCCGGCAGGAACTGAAAATGTCAAGTTCATCTGACTCCTGCTGGAATCAGATTCTTGGTCTGTTCCAGAAACTTCAAGGGCTTCTCACTTCCTCTCAGACTCGCTGTTGTTGCCGTGGCCGGGTGTCAAATCCTGCCGCAGCTTTAGTCGAGCTCCTCGTATAATTCACCGCCGAGAAGGAGCTGCCTCTGAATTCTGACGTTTCTGCCTCTCACGGCTCAGAACCATCACTGGGCTGTAGTCTGGAAGAAGGACTCTTCCAGTAATCCTCCTGGGTGTTTTCGACATCATCTGTACCTGACCCAAGTTTTTCCAAAATGACACAAACAAACAGGGGCGGCCGGCCAATAGGGGGCGCTAGGGCGCCGCCCCACTGGAAATTCTGGACCATGTTACATTGAAGACTTTTTAAAAAAGTAATACAAATGAAATAATAAAATAAAAATATTTTGAAATGCATGCATATATGTTTTTAGTTGTGTAGGATGAATATTTTATAAGTAATGATGAGTTATACTGTTTGTTTCAAAAAACGTTTTCTGATTGGTGACATATTTCCTGTTTTGTGGGGCGCAGGGATCTTATCCATAGACTCTCGTTATTAATGGCGCATGCGCAGTTATTCCACAACGTTACAAAACAATAGGAAGATGCTGGGCGCAGTTTTCACCGCCCTGAACACGTCCAACGTGAGCTCTACCTACCGATCGCGTGTTTCCGGCCATTTATTTATTTATGTTTATTTATTTATTTTTGGTCTGGAAAATGAGCCATGCAGTCAGTGACTCAAGCAGGCAAGAAAAAAGCCTTCAGCTGACTGTTTATTCTAAAAGTGGCAACTGGTGAGTTTGTTTTTGGAGCTAACATGCTAATGCTAGCCTTTATCTAATGCTTCATATTATTATATTACCATTCCTGACTGATATCCTCTCCACTTTTAGGTGGCTCTGTTTGTGATAAAAGCCTTCAGCTGACTGTTTATTCTAAAAGTGGCAACTGGTGAGTTTGTTTTTTTCTTTGTTTGTTTGTGGAGTTAGGTTGCCAGCGCAGGTTATTGTACAGTATTGGACTCTGATGGCTACATTTATTTTAATTTGCTTATAAAAAATGATCAAACATTAATAATTTTATATACTAAATGTCACTTGTGGTGTTTTACTATTTCTTAACACTGTATTGATCTGGAGAATGAAAACAAAGCCTCTTGCAAGTAGAAATGCAGAAATGTTTTAATCTCACTTATTTTCCTTTCTATAATTTATATATAATTTATTTATTTATATATATTTTTGTTTGTTCTTTGTTGTTTTAGTGAGTCAAATTGGCTCTTCTCATCCTGAGCATTTAATTGTTCTGTTGATTTTGTATTAATCTGCATTTGGGGCGGCCGTGGCGTAGTGGTAATGGCAGTCGTCCCCCGATCGGAAGGTTGGCGGTTCGAATCCCGGTTCCCCACACCATGTGTCGTTGTGTCCTTGGGCAAGACACTTAACCCCGAGTTGCTCCCGGTAGGACTGGAAAGCACCTTGCATGGTAGTCTGCCGCTACCGGTGTATGAATGTGTGTAGCATTCAATGTGTGTAGCGCTTTGAGATTTTCACTAATGAAAAGCGCGTTATAAATTGAATTCATTATTATTATTATTATTTGATTTTTTTTTTTAACTATTTGAACTTGGGGGGGAAAAAATCATTTTGGAGAAATAGCCACATAGACATTTCACGGGCCGCCACTGCAAATAAATAAAATAAAATAAACTTGCTTGCAATAAAAACAGTTGTAGCATTAGCCTATCTTGTTTAGTCTGTTTACTCAACTGAACAACAAGCGACTTTCACTAAAATGGTGTTTGTAAAAATTTGTTTATGAACTTATACACTGGTCCTCAGTTGGAGACAGGTGGATTGCTCTCTTTGGGTCGAGGGTGTAGTTCTGCCTCTAGTGGAGGATTTCAAGTACCTCGGAGTGGGGGGTTTGTTCACGAGTGAAGGAGGAATGGAGCGTGAGAATGACAGATGGATCAGTGCAGCGTCTGCAGTATTGTGGACTCTGTGCCGGTCCGTTGTGGTGAAGAGAGAGCTGACATGTAAGGCTAAGCTCCCTGTTTATCGGTCGGTCTACATTCCATGGTCACAAGCGCTGGATAGTGGTCAAAAGAATGAGATTGTGGATACAGGAGGTCAAATTGGGTTAGAGATATAGGGTGAGAAGTTTGGTTATCAGGAGAGACTTGGATTCTAACCGTTGCACTAAGATTCATAACTGGCTGTGATTATCGTACCCACCACTGCACCCTGTATTCACTGGTTAACTGGACATCATTAACCTCACGCAGACTCTTCCACTGGTACATTTTCATCTTTAAATCACTTCTTGGTCTGCTGCCCTCATACATCTCCTCCTACATGTCTTTGCGTGAGTGCAGCTACAGTGTGCGCTCTCAGGACATGATTACCTGCAGTGTTCCGTCAGTGAGGACTGAACTTGGAAAAAGGGCCTTCTCCTACTCCGCTCCTGCTTCATGGAATATCTTACAAAAAGATCTGAAGCTCTCGACCTTGACTTCTCTAAATGGTTTTCAGAATCTGTTGGAATCCTGGCAAAAACCAATGCAGATTTGTTCCTGTCTTTGATTTTATACGTCTACCTTATAATGTTTTGCTAGTTTTTTGATACTTTGTTAAAAAAAAAAAACTTTCTTTTGTTTTTTTCTCTCTTTTGTTTTCTATTGTTTATTGTTTGTTTGTTTATTGTTTAAGGAAATTCTACCACTGCTGTTCATTGTTCTTTAGTTTTAGCAGGTCGCTTTCGTAAATGAGCCCATGAGGTTCAAAAGATTTACCTGACTAAATAAAGGTTGAATGAATGCTCCTTCACATCAAAAGGAGCCAGTTGAGGTGGTTTGGGCATCTGGTAAGGTTTCTGGGCGCCGCCCTAGGGAGGTGCTTCAGGCATGTCTGACTGGAAGGAGACACCAGAGACCCAGGACAGGTTGGACTTGGAACGTCTTGGAGTCCTCCCAGAAGAGCTGGAAGAGGGAAAGAGATGTCTGGGCCTCCCAGCTGATAGCCCATGACCCGACTTCAGAACAAGCAGAAGATGATGGATGGATGGGTGGATGGATGATTGCAGCTTACACATTGAAATAAGAAGCTCTTGTTTGGCTAACAATTAGCCTAGCCAGGACAAAGACTTCAGCCCATATCTCAATGGTTTTTGACCAATGACTGACCAAAATTCAAACGACTAATAACTATTCGGCAGAAAATGCCCAGATTATTCCTTTTTAAAGAAGGATGAGTTCAGTGTTTCTGACTTGTCATATGAATTATTTCAGATCAAAACAGCCAAATAATTTGACCTTGAAGATCCGGATATTCTCTGTAGCGTTGGGTTTAAACACGTGAACAGAACACTAAAGTACTCAAAACTATATTTATTTCATATATGTGTTTAAAGAATGTAGACTATACGCGCCACTTCTCTGCACCCCAGAAAAAAGGCGGGAATCACCATAGCAACCAGTGACTGCGGATCTGGTGCAGTTTAAAGAAAAAAAAAACACGTTTTATTCTGTATAATTAGCTTCTTTGTCTGGTCTTGTGGGTTCAACATTTGTGTCATTTTTAATTTTTACTTCAAAGGAAAGAAGTGAAACGTTTAATTAAGCAAGTGTGCCGATGTTGCTCATTGATGAAGGGTCTGAATCGTAAATTCTGGATTGGAATTTAACAAGGAATGTAACCTTAATGTTTTTGATGCCCGATATTCAACTGGGTAGGAGTTACACCATTTGTTGGAGGGGTTTGCTCGTCTGATGTAGCGCAGTGACAAATCCTGGTCGCTGGTGGACTCCACCACCATTGATGAATCTTCGGCTACCCCAGTCATTAAAGGAAACTACAAAGGTATATATATATTTATATATAAAAATATGTAAACAATATAAGAAATAGAAAGCATAGTTTCCTCAAACGAATAGGTTGGCTGATTTACATGTACAGTAGTCCCTCGTTTATCGTGGGAGATCTGTACCCTGAAGTCCAACGATAAGTGAAAAACAAGAAGCAGGAATAGTAGTACACGTACCGTATTTTCCACTCTATAAGTCTCACCTCTGTATAAGTGGCATTGTCCAATTATTGGCAATAAATTGGAAAAATCCATAAACGTGTTGCACCTCCGTATACGTCGCATCTATTATGCATCACCGCTGACGCGTCGCGTATGTTACACGTCACAGATGACAACTCGAAATGTGGACCAGTGGTTAGCTCTGATGCAAATGGCTGCCACACGGAAGGACTTTAACAAGATTAGCACGGTAAAAACAATTATTTGTTTGCTGAAAATTATAGCAAAGATGTGTCTTAGCTGAACTTTTCCTTAATAAATGCACGTAATTGTCAAATCAGCTGGATTTAAAAAGTACCGTAGTTTCGCTAGTGCACCCGCACGGGTGGGACCGCAGCATTTTCTTTAAAACTTAGCAAGATAAACACTTAAAAAATATATTTGTTAGCTGACATTATAGCAAAAGTGTTTCTGAGCTTACCCGTTCCTTAATAAATTCACGTAATGGTCAAATCTGCTGGATTTAAATTGTTTCGCTTTGACGTCTTCCAAACTGTCGCAAAAATAAATTATAGGCTAAATAAATCGAATTTTTGGTCAAATGTCTCATACAGCTAACAGTTTGTAAATGTCCATATAGTGATTACTTTCTGTAAGTTTGATCAAAATCTGTCCTGTGGTTCTTGACCAGTTTTGCTAACAAACACTGAGCTAACAGTAGTTCTTACATCCAGAGCAGGAGGCCGGGCTGCGACAGAGTCAGTCCAACCAGAGTAGGCTGCCGTCGGACACATGAGGTGGGAACGGTCGGTGTACCTTAGCGAACAAAAGTGGTACTGCACCATTTTTACCAAAATGAAAAACGGTCATATCTGAGCCAAAAATTGGTCTAAAAATATGGGGAAAAATCCATAAACATGTCGCACTGCTCTATAAGTTGCATGACATGCAAATTAGGCAAAAAGGTGTGACTTATAGACGAACAAAAGTGGTACTGCACCATTTTTACCAAAATGAAAAACGGTCATATCTGAGCCAAAAATTGGTCTAAAAATATGGGGGAAAATCCATAAAAATGTCGCACTGCTCTATAAGTTGCATGACATGCAAATTAGGCAAAAAGGTGTGACTTATAGACCTAAACATAAGCATATGCCATCGGACACATGAGGCATTACTGCCCTACTACATACCTCATACATATACTGTGTACATTAACTCATATGCTTTGCCACTCTTTGCAAATGTCAATGCTAGAACCTTCAGTTTATTTTATAGATATACTTTTTATACTTTTTTTATACTACTATGCAAAAACTCAGGACAGTATTACACTTTTATTATTTCATTTTATGCTTATGTTCATTAAATGTTTAGTGTTTTAGTGTTGGTGTAATAATTTTCATACTTTTATACTACTATGCAAAAACTCAGGACAGTGTTACACTTTTACTATTTTATGCTTATGTTTATTAAATGTTTCAGTGTTTTAGTGTTTAAATGGTTACTGTTGCACCGAGGGACTGAGAGAAACGCAATTTCAATCCTGTGTATGTCCTGTACATATTGCAGTTCTGACAATAAAGTTGACTTTGACTTTGACTTTGATATAGGCCCCAGTTCATTTTTATGTGGGCTAACTGGGAATGGGACAGAAATGGGCAATATTATATGGGACCCATGTGGTTTCGGTATAATGGGTCCAGCATGGGAAGCACATGTGGGCTAACTGTATTTACCCCAATTGGGATAAGTGTGGGCTGACCTTACATGGGTTGAACCTGGGCATAGATATATAGGTCCCAGTTCGTGTTTATGTGGGATAACTGTGAATGGGACAGAAATGGACATTATTATATGGGACCCATGTGGTTTTAGTATAATGGCCCCAGCATGGGAAGCCCTTATGGGCTAACTATATTTACCCCAAGTGGGCTAAATGTGGGATGATCTTACATGGCTTCAACCTGGGCATGTATATATAGGCCCCAGTTCATTTTTATGTGGGCTAACTGGGAATGGGACAGAAAAGGGCAATATTATATGGTACCCATGTGGTTTTAGTATAATGGGCCCTGCATGGGAAGCCCATGTGGGCAGACTGTATTTACCCCAAGTGGTATAAGAGTGGGCTGACCTTACATGGGTTGAACCTGGGCATGAATGTATAGGTCCCAGTTCGTGTTTATGTGGGATAACTGCGAATGGGACAGAAATGGACATTATTATATGGGACCCATGTGGTTTTAGTATAATGGGCCCAGGATGGGAAGCCCTTATGGGCTAACTGTATTTACCCCAAGTGGGCTAAATGTGGGATGACCTTACATGGCTTCAACCTGGGCATGTATATATAGGCCCCAGTTCATTTTTATGTGGGCTAACTGGGAATGGGACAGAAATGGGCAATATTATATGGGACCCATGTGGTTTCGGTATAATGGGTCCAGCATGGGAAGCACATGTGGGCTAACTGTATTTACCCCAATTGGGATAAGTGTGGGCTGACCTTACATGGGTTGAACCTGGGCATAGATATATAGGCCCCAGTTCAATTGTATGTGGGCTAACTGGGAATGGGACAGAAATGGGCATTATTATATGCAACCCATGTGGTTTTAGTATAATGGGCCCAGCATGGGAAGCCCTTATGGGCTAACTGTATTTACCCCAAGTGGGCTAAATGTGGGATGACCTTACATGGCTTCAACCTGGGCATGTATATATAGGCCCCAGCTCATTTTTATGTGGGCTAACTGGGAATGGGACAGATATGTGCATCAGTATATAGGACCCATGTGATTTTAGTATAATGTGCCCAGCATGGGAAGCCCATGTGGGCTAACTGTATTCATCCCAAGTGGTATAAATGTGGGATCAACAGATACAGATTTAAACTATGCATTGAATTTACATTTATAAATTCAATGTATAGTTTAAATCTGTATCTGTTGATCAAAACCAACAAGAATTACAACTCATAGTGCCACAATCAAAAAGGAAACTAAAAAACGGGGAGTGCTGTGTTGATTTCCCATAATGTTTAGCAGTATTTTAGTGTTCTGGGCTGCACCATGAGTCAGAAGGACATCTGTGTTACATACCTGCCTCTTGTTAAAGTTTGGGTATTATCTGTTGTGAGGCCCAGAGTATCTTCTTTGGGTTTAACTCATACAATGTTAAGACAGAAGTCACAGAGTATGGTGCAATATGTGTACTCTCTGACATATTTCAAGGATCAGAAATATCGGCAGGTTGCATCGGAAAATCCGATACGTAAATTATGCTGGTAAGAACACACGTGGGTCTTTAATGGGCCTCATGTAAGTTAACCATCTGGGTCCCACTGAAAACCCAGTCAGTGCCTTAAAAATGTATGGGCAAACCCATGTGGGGCCACCATGGAAACTGCAAATAAACTCACTTGTTGCCCATATTCTAACCCAGCTGGGACAACATTAACACCCAGGAAAATATCCTTGAAAGTACACATATGGGTTTTACATGGGCCTCATGTAAGTTAACCATCTGGGAACCACTGAAAGCCCAGTCAGGGCCCATTAAAATCTATCTGGGCAAACCCATGTGGGGCCACCATGGAAACCGTGGACAAACCCACTTATTACCCATATTTTTAGCCCAGTTGGGACCCAGTTTAGTCCCAGGTAGATATTCTTCAAGGCACACACATGGGTTTTACATGGGTCTCAATTAAGTTAAACATCTGGGTCCCACTAAAAACCCAGTCAGGGCCCATTAAAATCTATCTGGGCAAACCCATGTGGGGCCACCATGGAAACCGTGGACAAACCCACTTATTACCCATATTTTAGCCCAGTAGGGACCCAGTTTAGTCCCAGGTAGATATTCTTCAAGGCACACACATGGGTTTTACATGGGTCTCATTTAAGTTAAACATATGGGTCCCACTGAAAACCCAGTCAGGGCCCATTAAAATCTATCTGGGCAAACCCATGTGGGGCCACCATGGAAACCGTGGACAAAACCTTTTGGGACCCATATTTTTTGACCATATGTATAGCACCTGTGCATGCTGGCTGGGATATATATATTTTTATTTTTACAATTTCATATTTTTATTAAATATGATACGTTCGTAGGTCCGGGTTGCCGTAGGTCGCAGGCGCCGTAGGTCGGGGGTTACCTGTATATATTTTATTTTATTTTATGGGAGATGCGCCGTAACCACGAAACGTCGTAACTCCAGACTGTCGTAACCCGAGGACTACCTGTAAACTGAATTGAACTGAATTAACAACCAGGACAGGAGCAGTGCTTGAATTCAGGTGCTTGATTGGAAGTTAGTTTCAAATGTGACAACTTAGAGCAGAGACAGAAGAGGCAGCGGCACCTGCTTCACCTGGACAATAGAGGAAAAAAAGGTAATAAAAGGGGTTTGGACCCTCCAATCTGGAATCCTCGTATTCTCTTTCTAAAACTGAGAATAAACTCAGATTGTTCTAACTTAGTGGTAGTGAACTTTTTCCCCCCACATCGTGGGAACCGTAGACGCTGGCGCGTGTCTGACGTTGATTGTTGGTTTTGGTGAGACCCTGATAGGCTTTACTGTTTTAAGATGACAGTGATGAAGTCATTTTGGAAAGCCCAGATATGCTCCCATGCAAAAGCCTTCATATAAAACGACATAATTAGAGGGGCATAAAGGATTTGTCATGTCCCATCAGTGGCTGGTAGTTCGTAAACAACATTGAGATCTGAAATAAATGTTTGCGCTGAGAACTTGTACCGTGGCTGGAAGCCCGACATGGAGCGAATCAAAAGATCTTCTGTGCTTCAGTCTCAGAAGGCAGACATGTTGGGTTACATGCAAAAACCACAGTGGTTGGAAAATTCCATTTTCCCTCTTCTGTCCTGACTTTACAGACTCTGAAAAGATGTTTAGTGATTCAGCATTTTCTTCCACGCCAACGAAGCTGCAGGAGTTGCTCAAAATGACCTTTTTCAAACTCTTCGGGAGTCTCGCTTTAGACTAGAAGAAAGACGAAAGAAAGTTTTCTGGCAGTTTGGGACGGTTTAGTCTGAAGAAATTATTTAAACGTCATACCTCATGAACAGATTTTATGACTGGAAGAGTGAAAAATAAAGTTTTGGATGTTGCTCACTCAAGTCTGTAATTAAGCTTCATTAAAGACTTTGTGACAGACGACGGCAGAACAAGTGTTTGTTGTCCTTAACAAATTATCAGCTCCTTCATTTCCTCTGGGCAGCTCCGGCACTAAACCCTCATTAATTTGATCTCAGATTGGAGAAATCCCCTTTTCCTGGAGGTGTTTGAATTTTAGCACAACGTTACACTCAGAAATTTTAATAGCGGCCCATCAGATATGATCGAGGTTTAGTTTGATGTGATTCTAAGCGATTTTGATCAGTTGGATGTAGAGAACAGGGCTGGTCTTTGTTCTGAGGGTTAGTAAAAGTTCCCATGATTCTTAGTAACATTAAGCTTTCAGTGTGTAACTTTTATTACTTTTCGTATTTTAGTATGTAGCATTTTTTATTTCCATTGCCTTCTTTTATTGCTGTTGTTTCCTATTCTATTTTCATTGATTTATTGTTCCAGTTTATTCATCTTTTTATCCTGTTAAGCACCTTGGTCAATGCAAGGCATTGTAGGAAGGTGCTATACAAATAAAGTTTATTATTATTATTATTAACATTTTCTCATTTTTAAGTTCACATTTTTCTCCAAGCTGATTACATTTTAAACTGAAAATAGCAACAATATATTTGTTTTGTTCCTTAATTTCTTTTGGATTTACCCCGTCCTGGTTGATGTCAGCGTCAAAATACAGTAATGAGAAAGATATCACTAAAATGTGTACAGTACAGTCTTTGTCTAAAGGTGTTTCAGTATTTACCTATAATCCGATAATTCTCAATCAGGTCATCTGGACAGTTTCTTTTTTAGTAGAAACGTTTCACCCTCACTCCAGAGGGCTTCTAGCCTGGTTAAAACCAGACCCTTGTCCTTCACTTCGCTTTGTACTAGGGTCTGGGACTTCTCCCATAGACAACGATTTCTCCGGTAGATTTTTGACCGGACCAATCAGAGAACAGAAGGGGCGGAGTTTTGTTAGTTTAGCGGAGTTTTGAACGACGTCGACTGACGTCGTCAGTTAAAATGGCTGCCGCCACGAAGGAATTTTCAAGAAAAAAAGGTAAAAAAACTATTATTTCTTTGCTGAGAAAAAATATATTTCTTAGCTGACGTTATATCAGAAGTGTTCCTGAGCTTAACAGTTCCTAAATCAATTCACAAAATGGTCAAATCTGCTGGATTTAAATAGTTTCGGTTTGACATTTTCCAAACAGCCTCGGGTGCGCTACGAAAATAAATTATAAAAAATCGAATTTTATCTCAAATGTTTCATCCAGGCCAACAGTCAGTAAATTAGAGCCATATAATTACACACTGGTAGCAGAAAAAATATCCACCGAGTGGTTTCTGAGCTATTTATCTGAATAGCCTGGACCTCGCCAGGCTAAACTAACAAAACTCCGCCTTCTGTTCTCTGATTGGTCCGGTCAAAAATCTACTGGAGAAATCGTTGTCTATGGGAGAAGTCCCAGACCCTAGTACAAAGCGAAGTGAAGGACATGGGTCTGGTTTTAACCAGGCTAGAGGGCTTCATCAGTCAGAGTAGTTCCAGCACGCTGTTCCCCCACTCCCCCACTGATTGAGAATTATCGGATTTGATACCTGGATTATTAAGCATGAACTTTCTTATTTACCTATAAGTATTTAAACTTCACAAACTGGATAAATTCAGCACCAATCTGTTTTATTTTATTTTATTTTTCCCGCTTTAATAGCATCTCCAATGATTGTGGGCAAAAAAAAGAAAAGAAAAAAAATCAAAATCAATTTCACAAAAGAAACAAACCTTTTCTTTAAACGGGAAAGGATAAGTGAAACTCAACTTAAAAACTCATCAGTAAAGCAGAAATACCACAAACGCACAAATTTTAAAACCACTAGATTTCTAGCAAAAGCTTGCCAGCAAAATGTCTGCGAAGTTTGCAATCTTTGAGGTTAACTAACTGGATTGAAACTTTAATTATTCAAGATCAAGAAAATAATTCTAAAAAGACCAACCATTTCAACAAAATACTGTGGAATTGTAAAAACTAAGATATGATTGTTAGTTTTAGTTGTTTCAGGGAAGCTAGTTCCTAGAAATTGAGGCTAGCTAGATTAATACTGTATTTATAAAATTTGAACGATGCATTGCCTTGCTGATACCGGAACTAACTTACTGTTTAAGTGATTAGCGTTTTTGCTAACTTTGAAAACTGTTAGTGCAATTAGCTTTCACTAAATTTAGATCCGGTAACTTCAAGTCTACTAATTATTTAAAGACAGTTCTCCACACAAAGCATAGAGGAGAATGACGATTTACACAGAGCGATGCTATGCTATCCACAATATTCCTACGCCCCATGATGCCTTGCGCGAATTATGGGAACGACTTCCGCCTGAAGTGAGAGCAGCAGTTAAAGCCCAGTCTACTGGCTGTATTTTTCACTTTTGTTTTTTTGTTTTGTTTATTTCTAATTAATTACAATGGTTACTTCGTGTTGGGTTAGTGGGTGTTGCTGTCGGGTAGACGTTTGTTCAAAGTGCAGTTTTCACTTCATCCCAAAAATAAGTAAACGTGAAGGATTTATCTCCATCGGACGAGCTGACAGCTGCACCTCCTCTGCCTGATCTGCTCCCGAAGACGTCGTGTTCAGATCACGTTTTCTCCGGTAAACAAAATATTCTACATAAATCATTTTGTGAAACAATTTCAGAACAATGTGAGAGTATAATTTTCTCTGTGTTGGAGCTGTTGTTGTTTTTTTCTTCATGATTTAGCACCGTCTACTAGCTGTGGTTAGCTTAGCATGTAGCGTTAGCATCTGTTAAAGTATTTACTAAACAAATCTGTGGATAAATAATATAACTACATGTGTGTGTAATACATTTGCAGTACATACATATGCTGTGTGTATGTGTATACTGTATGCACACTATATATACAGTATATACATACATACTGCACATACATACTGTACTGTAGTACTGTTTTGATTGTAGGTCCCTGTTACTCTCATGTGAATAAAGCAGTGGGATGCTGTTTGTACAGAAAATATTCCATAACACAAGCTCATCTTTTGGTTATTACTACATTTGTTCTATTGAAATATTTATATTTTCAGGAAGGCCTGCACACAAGTCACAGACTGGTCTCCCACGCTGAAGTTGACAGACACACTTACTCTGAGACGCAGGAGCAGAAGAACAAGTAATGACACAAGCACCTGGCACAATAATTCAAAAATATTAAAGTAAATCTAAGATAAAATTACTGAAATCAATATAAAATTGAACATTACAGTATATCTTTGTGAATGAGTAAAAAATGTAGGAGCAACTGTATTTATTCTTTCTACTTTGAGTAGCAAACTTGGTCTTATTTTAGACTTTGTGATGCAAACATGACAGTTTTATTCTTTTTTTAAGGTACAGACGAGTGAAGGGCCAAGTTCCATCGTCTTGGATTCCGGAGGGGTTTGCTGCTTGCGCCAGTCGTCCAGTGGTCGTCCAGTGGTCCCACATGATTAGGAATCTGTTCCAGTTTGTTTAAAATCAGAAACTGCCCATCATTTCTTGTTGAAGAGTGTATTTGACCTGGTATTTATTCTGGTATTTATTCTGCAGCCAATCATTTTCATTAAAAGACATCAAATCACCCACAGTTCTCATATTGTATTCAGTTTCAAATGTTTTTAGTTTATTCATTCATTCATTCAACCTTTATTTATACAGGCTTGCCTCGTTGAGCCACGGGGACTCATTTACAAGAGGGACCTGTCTCACTCACACCCAGAGTCAATTTAGAGTTAACAATCAGCCTAAAATTTATAATTATAGCTTTTATTCTTATCAATCTCCTCCTGGAGGAGGAACCACAGCAACATGCATGTTTTTAAGTTTTGTACTTGTCAATAAAAAACTAAACTGGTAAGTTGCCAAAAAAACAATCACATCTAGTGTTTTTATTTGCAGTAGAACTTCTCATTAGACATTAAACAACGTATCTTATTGAAATAAAGAAGGTGAAACACAGCAACACCAAATGCACTTCAAACGCAGATTTATTTATAGAAATTATATTTTCACTCATTTGTTGCTGTGGTACATAACTGCACACAAACTTCTGGACCAACTGGAGCTTCATCCATCCCTGGACCAACTGGAGTGTCATCCATCCCTGGACCAACTGGAGTGTCATCCATCCCTGGACCAACTGGAGCTTCATCCATCCCTGGACCAACTGGAGCTTCATCCATCCATCCCTGGACCAACTGGAGCATCATCCATCCATCCCTGGAACTCACCTTATGCAGAAATATAACAGAAAGGAGGAAAAGAAAAGTACAGTATACAAACATTAGGGTTCATTTATGAACACACACAAACACACCTAGATTATATATAAAAGAAACCCACGCACACACACACACACACCTATATTATATATATATATAAATAAACACAACAGACACCTATATTATATATACAGTATAAATAAATATACACAGACAGCATACATACAGTATATAGGTGCGTGTGTTTATTTGCCAGTTATGCACGAAAATATTAGTATCATTTAATCACTGACTACATAAAATCATTAAACTAAAAGCTGTCTCTTAAATCATACCTGGTGTTCTCGTTCCTCTGGAGGATACAGAGTCTTTTTTCAGGTGGTTTCTCGTAGCCCAGCCACAAAGAAGGATGCAGGTTTTTGTTTTCGGAGCATGTTCAACACACACTAGTTGCAGCCACTAATTCAGCTTCGTCTGATTATTCTTACAGCCACGAACAGCGCAACAGGTACCCGAGCTCCTCAAGACATCTTCGTGACAATTTTAGCTCAAAATAACAGAAAACAGAACTTTAACAGAACTTCTACGATGCGCACAGATAAACAAGTAAACAACGAGGAGCCAATGCAGAAATTCTACTTCCGGGGTCAAAACGGAAGTAAGTCCCATAATCGCAAATACAGTGCCACCTTCAGGAATATTGTGGATACTGTAAAAAGCTAAGCACCATATGGTGATGTCACCACTCTTGCAGTGACCACTCCCCCATTTCCTGCAAACATTCTGACTCATGTACAGCCACAACATTTAAATGCCAAATCAAACAACAACAGGAAAATAACATGAAAAAAACATTTCACACTCAGAAACATCAAAAATAGTTAGAAACATTGCACACGTAATTCCCACCCAGCATGCTTTGCAACTCTCACACTGTCTCTGGGTTGTGACTCTCTCACACATTTCACACATCTTTACTTTTAATACTAACAGATTTATTACTGAGAGAATATTGACAATGACGCACAGAAACTATGTACAGGTAGTCCTCGACTTACGATGTAGATCTGTTCCTACGCGGCAGCGTAAAACGATTTTCGACGTAAGTCGGAAAATATGTACAGACTGCACCATATACATGTACAGTACAGGTAGTCCTCAACTCACGACGTTTTGGACTTACGTCACACATCTCATTTAATTTTTTATTTATTTTTTATAAATGAATAAATGTACAGTACTGTACAGTCACCAAGCACTTAGCCTATCCTAACACAGTTAAGGAGTGAGTTGAATTGTCTCCCTCCTCCCTGCAGGCTCCACTCCCATAAAGGGAGCTCCCTTTATGTGAAAGGGAGACAATTCAACTCACTCCTTCATCTTTAAAAACTGTGTTAGGATAGGCTAAGTGCTTGGTGACTGTACAGTACTGTACATCTATTTATTTATTTAAAAAAGAATTTTTTTTGGTATGTTCTCTGACTTACGGCGATTTCGTGTTACAAACGGTGCGTAGGAACGGAACTCGTTCGTAAGTCGGGGACTACCTGTACTGTGTTACCAAGCACATAGCCTATCCTAACACAGTACCCTACATAATTATCAAAAAACACATAAGTTTTGGAGCCATAATGAAGGGCAAAAAAACGTTTATGGCCTATGCTGGTGACTCCGTCCTCCTCGGTCCATCCGCCATATTCCACCTTCATTCTGCTCCATGGAGCAACCGTCAAATTAGCTTCATTTCACTGCACCGCTCCGGCATATTCCATTTATGACGTAAAACCGCCATCCATCCTTCTGTATTTCATTTACGACTTAAACCACCGTCCATCCTTCCCTATTCCGTTTATGACATAAAACCGCGTTCAAAGTACAGTACTGTACAGTGCAGTATTCTTCCTCCGCTGCGTTACGACGTTTATGACGTAAAACCGCGTGGCTCGAAATAAGCCTTTTCATGGTAAATGAGAGATGCGTCGTAACCACGAAATGTCATAATTCGAGACCGTCGTAACCCGAGGACTACCTGTAGTTAGTTTATAAAAGTGGTTATGATGGGGATTTTAAACCCCTGTTACCTTAATAAAAAACCACACAAGATAAACAAGAGAATTGAGTTAACACAGATAATGAAACTTTGCAAAGGGGAAAGGCTTTTAATGCACTTCTGAAACTTAGTTGGTCTCAAAATACATTGTCCAGCACAAATCCGACTTGTGCTGGATATGACAAGCTATTTAAACAAGAAGGAGGTGTAGTTGACAAGCTCTGACGTCTTACAGATAAAACAAACGAGTCATGGTTCTGATCCAACAGGAACATCTAATCCAAACATTGTCAAGGCTAAAAGACTTTGTCTTTTCTGTATCAAGAGGAAAAACAAACATGTATGTTTGTACTATCAAATATAAGTGTTTGATGGGAACACCTATATTTGATATACCGGTAAGAGAGCTGGGTAAAAATTATTATGTCAGAGTAATTAGTTTTAGATGATAAATGTTGAACATCTCCATCATCTAACCACAAAGTGAAAGGGAGTCAATTCATTAAAGGACACGAGGGAGATGTCCGACACACATTGAATGCATCACTTTGCTTCTTCACAGCAGAGTTCTGTTCAGTCTCTTTGGTTCCGATGGACGGGATTCATTTTTGAACGCTCACCTCTGAATGAGACATGGACACTTTACTTGTGATTTATGGACGGTTTTGAGTTGTGTTCACTTACAACAATGTCAAATTATACAGCCTTACACCGACAGCAGGGTATGATAAAAGTTAGAGCATTAGCATTCTACTGATTTTTGTTTAGCAGTTTAGCGGTTAGCAAAGCTAACTTTTTGGTTAGCTGTGCCCACCACTTAATATGAAGGAAGTAAAATAACAACTTTCCATAGACTTCAGTGTCTGACCTTAAAAAATTAAGTCTGGTCCTCTATTCAAAAAACAAAATAAAACCAGAGGACCAGACTTAACATTTTTAGATTTTTCTACCTGGATTACTGAGCATGCATCAAGATATGTCTGACCTTTTTAACAAATTTATAATTTATTTACAAAATTAAATGCAATTAGATGTAATTTATTACAAATATTTGAAAGAAACTAGATATTTAGCTTCCCAGTAATTTAAGCAAGCTTGCTAGCCTCTCAAGAGTCTTCCCCTCAAAGGCTTGATGTTATGTCAATCTGTTTAAAAGCTGCTAAATGAAACTTTTATTTTTGAATGTTGTTTTTTAATGACAAATGCTACAGAATTTTATTTTCACAAGAAACATATTTTTCCACTTTAGGATTCTTTTACACATTTTAGTTATTGTTTGTAAAGAAATTAGTTTATAAACACTTTATAAATCGTTAATAAGCATTTAATAAATCAGACATTATTTTCAAATGCTGTGCTCTTTTTTGAATCAAAATTGTATTTTATATTGCAAGTTGCTCAGCTTACTTTCAACAAAATAAAAAAATGTAATTAAAGCAGACTTTGTATCTACAATGCTTTCTGTACTGCACTTATGTAACTTGCTTCCAATTATGTCCAATAAAGTGTAAAAATCCATAAACGTGTCGCACCTCCATACGTCTCATCTATTATGCGTCACCGCTGACACGTCGCGTATGTTACGTGTCAGCGGTTACAACCCGGAAATGGCCACAGGAGCGTGCAGGAAGGACTTTAACAAGATTAACACTTAAAAACAATTATTTGTTTGCTGAAAATTATAGCAAAGATGTGTCTGAGCTGAACTTTTCCTTAAAGAGGGACTAAACTCAAAATTAACTTTTAGCTGATAAACTCCCTAGAATGTGTCTAAAATGTTGTATAGCACTATGTCTGTGTTAATCTTCAAATATTTGTGCATATTAGTTTAAATCGGCAATATTTGGTCTAAAAACGTGTTTACGGTAATCCTATGGGTTTGTGGCATTACTCATGCCCTGAGAGCATGAATAAATTAAGTTTAAAGACCGTGTAAAGTAAAATTAAATTTGTGTTTTGAGTTTGTCACACGGCATAAATATGTGTTATTAATCACCCATATAAATCTGACTGATTAAAAACATTGTTTACCTTATAAAATTAAGTCTCAAAAATCATGAAAAAACATGATTTTGCCTTGCTCTGGAACGCTGGGGGCGTGTCAGCGCGTGGGCGTGGTTTCAGCGCAGTACTGCACCAGTGTCCTGCCCCCTGAGCTGACTGTGTGTGGAGAGGCAGACGGGAGCAGCAGTAAACCTGCTCTGTTTTTATCTGAGTTCTGGCTGTAACACCAGCTCATTTTTCCAAGAGTTACGCTGTTTTTAGTGCACTAACAACTCTGGTTTTGTTTTTAAAGTTGAGGACACATAACTCCGCTGTTATGTGTTTAATAATAAGCGCTATTTTAGAAGATGAGCAGCGGACTCGCTGCACACGGTCCGACCCGGTCACCTCGCATGCGGGGTCTGTGTTGGTGATTAAAATAAAGAGTAATCACGTTGATAAGTTATCTCATCTGTGTCAGCGGAGTCACGGCGTTTCACGGCGCGCGTGGCAGGATTTCAGCTCCACGCGGATCGCTCTCACACACACACGCACGCACGCACGCGCGCGCGGGGGCGCGGAGGTGCGCGGAGGTGTAGGTGGCAGTGGTTGCTCCAGCAGCACGCCTGGGTTTGTTTGACTCCCTCCTGCGTCTCAATGTCACAATGGAGCGGCTGCAGTCCTCCATGCGTAAAAGGAGTGAGAGTACTGGAGGGAGACGGTCGGTAGCGAGTGAACGGCTCCACCGAAGAACGCATTTATACGGCTGGAGCTGCAGGGGGTGGGGCTTGTTACCGTGTGACGAAACACGGTAACATTTAAACCACGCCTAAAAAATCCTGAAACAGAAATATCTTTATACACAGTTTGATCTATAACTCCAAAATTAATTGAGCTACAATTTTGAGACTTTTTACTCATTTACAAGATTACAATTATGACATTTATAATGTTTATTGAAGAAAATGTTGAAATTCACTTTACACGGTCTTTAACAACGCCACCCTGGGAATTTCACCCAGAGATTACCTTATTACTTTAAGGTAGTGTTCCCCAAACCACGGCCCGCCCCCACATTTGGTCCGGCCCCCAGAACAATAGTAAAAAAAAAAATATATATATATATATATTTTTTTTTTTACAAATGAATACATGTACAGTACTGTACGGTCACCAAGTACTTAGCCTATCCTAACACAGTTTTTAAAGATGAAGGAGTAAGTTGAATTGTCTCCCTTTCACATAAAGGGAGCTAGCTTGGGGTGGGAGGAGTGACGATATTCCAATGCGCAGCAACGCTTTCCTCAGCCCTCCTCATCTTGTATTCTCACAGACATAGTCTTGCGAGTTTTGGGTGCGGTGACACAGCGCTCTCACGAGACTTTAGGACAGCAGTGGAGCTGTCGGTGCACAGTAAACATGGATGGAAAACTAGCAAACAAGCAAACAAAAACGTATTATTTTCACACAGAGTGGGAGGAGGAGTATTTTTTTGTTTATTCTAATTCAAAGTCTATTTGCCTCATCTGTAATTCGAGCATCACCTGGCGTGGATGGAGAGTTCTGGAGTCTGCTCTCAGAAGAAAAGTATCCTTACATCCGAAGATGTGCTTTGAACTTAACAGCACTTTTTGGATCTACCTACCTGTGTGAGTCTGCTTTTTCACACATGAAAATCATCAAGTCCAAAAACAGATCCACAATGACTGATGATCATCTGGAGACCTGCCTGCGCCTCCCAACCACCTCATACTGCCCCGCGCCTCCTCCTCTCAGTGTCAGAAGTGCCACTAAGGTAGAGACACATTTATTTTATACAGCTTGCACCAGATGACACCATCCTGCTGCACAGAGCAGCTGCCTAGTTTTGATATTTAGGTTTTATTGAGGTTTGAAATAGTTGTTGGAGATTTGTAAATCTGCACCTTTGTAAGTCACTTTTTGTAAATAGTTAGTGTAAATGAGGGAGTTTTATATTGTTCAGTTCATTGTTTATTCGTTTCTTTAAAAAATATGGTGTGCTTTTCAAATATTGCGTCATTTTACTTTGATAAAATACTTTAATTAAATAAAACTAGCAACACATTACGTTCTGTTTTATTTACTTTAAAGAAGTGAGGAGTAGGGAGATGAAAAATTTTGTTTTTTGATACTGAGACTGGACGAGTAGCTCTCGGCAAACTGCCGACTTCAAAAGTAACTCTTGGTTCAAAAAAGGTTGGGCACCCCTGATTTAGGCACTCCTGCAATCGTCACACTTTTTCCTGTTAAAAACTGACTCCGGCCCCCCACCAGAGAAGGGAAAAGTTATGTGGCCCTCACAGGAAAAAGTTTGGGGACCACTGCTTTAAGGCCACACAGGTTTGCTTTGCACTGATTAAAACATCCGGGACAACTGTTCAAAATAACAATGATAATTTATTTACAGTTACCTTAAAACATTATTTATTTATGTACATCATGTTCATCATTTTTGTTATTTCATTTCATACCAACTAAATAAATAGACCAAAAAACCCTTTAAACCCCAAAACACTTAATTACTTCAATAAATCAATTACTTCAATAAATCAATTACTTCAATAAATACAGGTTTACCACAAATATACAGTATACAGTTCACCATTCCACCAATGTGGCACTCGCATCACACCGCAGCGACAAGCAGCTAGTCCTGACGTCACTGAAAGCGGGACACCACAGTCCACATTTCAACCACTCACGCACAACTTCCTCAAATGGAGTCGTCGAGGAACCAGAGTGGACGCCGGAAGGAAAAAGAGCAGTCTCCGGAAACAGAGCAGCAGTGGTCCCGATGTGGGGAGACCTAAAGGAAGTTAATTAATAACTACTCTCCATACACCTGCCACAAATAAAGCTTACAATGACAATCGTTTCCTTACCTGCTGGTCCTCACAACCATATACACACGTACACACACACACGCACACATCCTCGCCACCTGAGGGAACGAAGAAGCGCAACACTGCGGCACTCTACCTATAATCACACGTAGATTTATAATTTCTGACCCAAAATCAGCTATAATACAGCGAGAGAAAGAACACCTACCATCCAGCAGTCAAACAGCCCGTACCACACTCAGTGACTGGTTGCCTTTACGGCCAAAACCCATGGGACACCATGACGGTCAGAACCCACGGCACACCAGCCACACGGCGACGTGTGAAGACGACCTGTCTGCCTGCATGCAGAGCAGCTGCTTTTATACCACGCCCACTCTAACAACTAGACGTTGCACCTGACCCATCAGCCTAATCAGGCATATTTCTCTACTGCTACAGGTTGAACTGATGTATTGCACCTTGATTTTCTTCTTGGTCTAGGATTCTCACTGTGACGTGTTTTCTCACTCTGTCGTCACGAAAGTGGTTCAAGCAGAGCCAATCCCCTGCAGAGATGAGAAGGTCCTCGCTGCAGTTCATACCGTAAGTGGTACATTGCACTCCGGAAAAGTACTGCAACAAAGCATATTATAGTTTTTGGAATGGCACTAGTTATTTGTATATTTTAACTTGTTTATTTATAGAATACTTTTCACTTCACCAAAACTATATGGTTGTACAGTATTTGTTTTCTTACTGTGCGATGGACAAGTGATGCCTGAATGCAAAGTTGGGGCAGTGGTGGAGGTGCAGGTTTGGGATCCGAAAGACCCAGGTTCGATCCCCGGTCACAGAAAACCTTGTGGTATTTATTTTTTTTTTAAAGCTTTTTGTTTCGGATAGATCGGGTGAGAATAGATAAATACATCTACATAATTATTCGTTGTTGTTGCTTGTTTTAAGTTGTTTGCTAGAGTTTTAGTTTGTTTTAGATTGTTGCTGGAGGGGGCGTGAACGCAGCATAATCCCCCCAACTCCTCCCCTCCTTGTCTCTCGACACACCCATTTTGAGGCAGTTTTTGAATCTGGTATGGGGGCGGAGCTATATTCTTACGGTGGGTTGAGCACCCCTTTAATATAGGCACGTACCGGTCAAATCAGCTGAATTAAAAAAATAGTTTTGCTATGTCTGTGCTGCGAAGTGTGCACGCGCAGCGAGTGGATACGCTTCATTTCTGTAAAATTTAACAAGATATACACGTTATAAAAATATATATGTTTGCTGACATAATAGCAAAAGTGTTTCTGAGCTTAAATTTTCCTTTAAAAATTAACGTAATGTTCAAATCAGCTGGATTTAAATTGTTTCGCTTTGACGGTCATCCAAAAGCGCGCGCGCTGCAATTTTTTTTATAAATAAATCGAATTTTAGCTCAAGCATCTCCTACAGCTAATAGTTTGTAAATGTCCATCTAGTGATTACTTTCTGTAAGTTTCATCAAAATCTGTCCTGTGGTTCTTGACCTATTGTGCATTGCTATCAGTGAAACACTGAGCTAACAGTAGTTCATACCTCCAGAGCTCAGGAGGCCGGGCTGCGACAGAGTGAGTCCGATCAGAGGAGGCTTCTGTCGGACACATGAGCTGGGAACGGTCAGTGGACCCTAGCAGCCAAAAGTGGTACTGCTCCATTTTTTTCATCTGAATGAATGGAAACGGTCATATCTCAGCCAAAAATTGGTCTAAAAGTATGGGAAAAAATCCCTAAATATGTCGCTTCGCCCTATAAGTCGCAGGGCATGCAAATTAGGCAAAAAGGTGCGACTTATAGGCCGGTAAATACGGTAATACAGTGTTTAAAAAAATGAGAACAGAAAATACAGATAAGCATTGGGTCACTATGTATTTGGCAACATATAATATTGTCCCTCATATCTATAATGCACAGTAACTGTGTTCGAATGGTTTATTACAGCTTACTTTTCAGCTGAACTATCAAATATTTAAGCTATTAAAATTTCATAGGGGTATCCCTATAGTAAGCTGGTATCAAAAATGGTAACAATGTTGGAAAATATCAGCCTCAGTTGTATAAACTGCACGTCACGTTGTGGTTTGTTGAGTGTTTTGCTTACGGACTCCTCACTCCATGTTGGTTCTGGGGACCTAAAATCTCCTCCCACTGCCTTTGAAAGCTAATCAGAGCTTCCTGTTGCACTTGGAATTTAAAGATGGTCTTATCTCGCTCACTGATTAGCACAAACAGAACCTTTTGTGCTTTGCTTTTTTCTCTGGCGGCCGCTGACTCGATGAGATGATCTAATTCTTGACAGTCTGACACGAAGGTCGGCCTTTGGCTTCCTCTGAGCTCTGAAATGTGATTTGTGTGTCAAACATCTTGACACATTAAGGGTTTTTATCCTTTAACGCCCGCAGCCCTTGAAAACGGTCCGTTTGTTGTTGATGTAGCAGTTAATGGTGAAATAATGGCAGCTCAACTCCTGCCAGCAGGTCAACTTTTTGTTGATTTTTAAAGAAAACATTTGAGGAATTCAGATAAGACTTCTCGCTGAGTGAGCTGCATTTTACCACGTTAGATCTTAAACAAGTTCATGTTTTGGTTTGTTTTTTAACATAAAGACTTTGCTTGTTTTTGCTCCTTATAGCACGTTTCTAGTCCTGTTTCGGCTTACACAAGATAATTGTCTTTCACATTTAAACTCTTCACTGCAACAGTGTTTAGGAACTAAACCCATTTTTAATTGGTTTCATTGGAAATGGATTAAAACTGGTTTACATCGTCAGTTCAGTTGAAATATCTTTGACGTTTATTTAAGTGCTTAAACATGACAAATTGTGCAGCTATCTGATTTATCTTAATTTTATTAACTAAGTGAAATTGAATTAGAAGTCATTTAGTTGTCCATTTATGGTGCGTGACTGCAACTGGGCAAAAGGTCACAAGTTTCTGAAGGATTTTGAACCCTGTTGCAGACAGACTCAGGGAAGCTCAAAGGTAAAATAAAGAATACTGTATTTAGATGATTACTTAATTAATGAACATCTACAATTCTTTAACTTTTGGAACCACCATGTTCCAAGATGGCTGCCACAGCTACCTATCTTTAGGAAACACACAAATAGCTATAATTTAGCCAGTTGTGTAGACTATGAGCTGAAATTTGGTGTGGTGCAGCTGAGAGTCGTCTCCAACCCAGAGTCTGAGCTCTACTAGATCTCACTGAAACACGAGATCGTAAAACAACATTATAAAACAGACTTTATGCAACAGCCTGACTGTAAAGTTCGGCTCCGGGGGTTTGGCGACAGAGCAGCAGAATCCGGTCCCTGATGATGATGACGGTGCCGGTTCTACTGACCGGACATGATTCTGCCAGCAGGACTCCCAGAATCAAAAGCTGCGGTCTGGACCGGCAGAACCAACAGGACTCTGGGCCCGAAACGAGCGGCTGATCAGGAATAGACGTGTTTTTACCGGAGTGACCGGTTAAACGCTGGCAGCAGAAAATCAAAATCAATCTGCTGATGTGGCAGCAAAACTTACAAAAGCAGATGGAGACACAGAGGAAAACAGAGCATGACGGCTGTGGGAAGCACAATGCACAGACGACCAGTAAACACAAAGACGCTGAACTTATTGGGACACTAACGTGACATAATGACGAACACCTGGAGGGACTGGGAGCTGATGAAGCAGGAGCTGGCACACATAAAGAGAAAAAACACTGGGGAGGGCAGGAAACACAAGTATCTCAAGAAAAAACACAAGACTGATTCTTACAGTCTATCAAAAATTGGGTTGCCACATCAATATCAAGATGGCCACCACACATATATTTCGGTTCGGTTCAGTTTCAAGGAGGGCTCGGTTCGGTAAATTTTCGGTACCAAAAAAGACAAAATAAAGACTGACAAAATGTTTATTTTAAAAATATTCCAAGTAAACCACCCATTTGTATAAAAATAAATAAAAGCGACCCATTTGGATGATATTTTAAATAAGAGGCACTATTTACAATAAATAAAGTATACTAACAACAATAAAAATCTTAATAAATACTTTTTTTAAATGTACCCTTTACTGTATTTATACAAGTAGTCTCATTGAGCCACAATAACTCATTTTCA